>NDXB01018196.1:37012-55307 GCA_002631895.1 Agapornis roseicollis
TTTTTTTTTTTTTTTTGGTCATAGCACTGTTCTTACAGAGGTGGATTTTCTTTTTGTTCTAGAACCCTGTCAAGAAAATTCCAGATTCTCATGAAATTACACTACAGCATGGGACAAAAGCAGTAAGTGGTAACACATTTTCAACCCTTCTTGTTTTTCCAAGAACTGAGCTAGTCTATGAAATAAGTTAGCCCATAATTATTGTCAGCTAAAGATCAAGAAGCTAGTTCTTTTTCTTTATTTGTGATGTTAGTGTAGCTCTTGCCTTCCTGTAATTGAAAATGTGTTTTAGGGCTGCCTCTTTGCTTTCTTGTAATAACCCAAACATGGCTCTATTTGACTCAATTACAATCTCAGTTTCTTCTTCCTTTCTGTCGACCAACCTTCCTGCAGTTGTTAGTGTTCCTGTTCTAGCCTGGACAGTCTTAAACTAGACATAGGTCTAACCTAGACCTCTCTTTGACTTTTCATGGATTTTAAAGAATACAGGTCTCCTTCATTTTCCTTGAATCTTTAACTTCCTTTACATACCATTTTCAATTTCTTGAAACTTTGTTCTTCCTTGATTTTGAATATATCTTTTCTAGGTTTCACCTCCAATATTGCTCCTTTGCATTCTTCTAAAGAACCACTCTCTGTCTTGGAACTATTATTTCTTTGTTCTGTAGTCAGTATTTTTATCTCTGGGAAATCTCATTTTCCAAATGTTTTTATGTGCTGGTTGACAGAAGATCTATTTTTGTAGTATAGAGTTTATTTTCTGGCTATGAAGAGCCTTGAATCTATTTCCAATTCCTTTCCCTATATTCTTTTTTGGTAATTAAAAAAAATTATGCTTCTCTTTATCCTTTTCAGTTTGAACCATGGCTTAGGTTTCAGTGAGAAAGTTTGTTTTACTGTCTTTATATCCCTCTGAAGACACTGCCAGCTAGTTAATAGAATTTATACTTATGGCACTCCTGAAAGTTTCTTCGGAGAGGGGGAAAGAGAGAAAAAAAAAAAAAAGAAAAAAGAAAAACGAAAAACCAGTTGAGAAAAATGCTTTTTCATGAGAGTTTAAGCAATCTAATGAAATATATAATTTTCTTGTATTAGATTTTTATGAAAACTCCTGGTTTTATTTCCTGTTTATGTTTATGTAATATTTTCATAAGCGTTAATTCAGTAGTCTGGCATCAAACTTTGTGGTCTCTCTTAGATTGTGGAAAGGTGGTAAGGCTTACCCAATTGTTCTGTCTTAGTGCTAGACATACAGGCATAGAGGAAAGAAAAATTAATGAATTATAACTGAAAACAGGAAAATATTTTCCTGGAAGATGTGTAAAATATATATACTATTACATGTAACACCTTTGCATGATAATTTCTGTGTATACTAGGATTTGGAGGCCATTTTCCTGTTCTACATGTGACAGTAATTGCTTCTTCAGTATGCTTCTTGAACACATTTTATAACAAACTTTATTATGTAAAATTTTTTTGAATTATTTTTCTCTATATTACAACAGTGAATCTTCTGTTTGCTTCTTAAAGCACTAGCTCAGGCTATTTCTAACTAAAAGGCTTTGTAAAATGGAAGTCACAGTTTTGACAGACTTCAGAGGTATTTTGACTGCATGAGCAGAGGTGAATTATATGGATATATATAGCACAGTTGGATTAGACTGGATGCAGTGAATTAAAAATAAAAAAAACCCAGCTCTTCTGTAGGACTCTTTTTTACTTCTTTTAGAATAATGAAACCACTTCTGTCATTGCACACATGTAAGGATGGGACTAACTTCAGATCTTAATCAAGGTTTCACCTCAGTGTTTGAAAATAGGCTTCTCATTATGTCCATACAGTGTACTCTACTTCAGCTGAACTTGTATCCCATCTGTACCCCTTCAGTCTAAATGAATGTGGGTTTGTGATGACTCTATTCCTGTGCAGGTGAAAAGCTCTCAGAATATAATCTCACAAACTGGAGATTCTTTCCAGAAACCAGATAGATTTCTTTGTTGCCTTGCTTCTACAGTTCAATAAGAGTTACTGTTCCCAATGAAACTTCAGGGATATATAAATTTCTTTAGGTTGTGGTTTTGGTTTTTTGTTTCTTTTTTTTTTTGTTTGTTTGTTTGTTTGTATGAATTTTTTTTCGCTTCTTCCTTTACTTTTCTGTTACATAGGTGGGTATGAAAAATAATACACAATCAGTGGTATTCTGAAGAGTCTGCTTTCTTATGTCTCATATTACAGCTGGTCCTTGAGGTTATTAATTGAATGCATGATTAATCTGAGGAAGTTGATTTTTTTCTGCATGTTAGAAATAATATATTAAATGAATGGGATTTAAAAACTGTACTAAATGGTAAAAAAGGAATTTTTTTTTCTTATTGAATCATGTAAGAAGTTGCATTTATTTTATTTGAAAATTGAATATGTCACACTGATATAAGCACTGTGTGGCATGTAATTCATTCTTAGGGATAGCACAAAGCAGTATATTTAAACATTTGAATCAGGAAAGTAAAAAAAAAATTTGAAAGGAAAGATATTGAATCAATGAGATGCTTTCTTTTAATGTCACTTTTCAATATGGTGATTTGTACACTAATAAAGCTCTTCAAATAGAGGATTAAAAAAGGATTTTCACTAAAAATCTGATTTTAATCAACGTTTGATTCAAGGGTAACAAAGGAGAGTAGTGAGCATTAGGCATTCTTTCCTCAAAGGTCTCGGTAGTTTTCAGCATCAAGCTTTGTATATGAAGCAAATGGTGCTTTGTAAATTTTTCTGAGCTTTTTTAGGTAAAATAATACTATATTAAATTTGTAATTTTTTATCAAGTTATACTTTATTTTTATTTTCCTTCTTTTCAGAAAAGAAATTTAACCTAACAACATATGTATGTACATGAGTTGCCTTGAATAAACTAGCACAAAATCTTAAACTGGTGATGTTTAAATGCCATTTCAGTCTCTTATTGGTAATATTATTTGTACATTTGAGAAAAGATTAGGGTACAGTTTTCTTCATGGAAATAAAACATATACAAATTCTGCAATGAGATGATTAGAAACTAACTTTTTTCAGCTCTCTTGAGTGGTTTATTGTCAATCTCCCTTAACCCTTTCCAGAATACTCAGACATTATACAAGGTTGTGAAAATTCGCTTCTAATGAAATATAGCTGACATACACTGAATTGTTTGGGGTTTTTTTTTTCACTGGATTGAAGCCAGCACGCTGAAGTGGTTTGTTTGGTTTTTGTGTTATTATTTTTTTTTTTTTTAGTAGTAGTTTATGGTTTGGTTGCACCTAAAGACTTGTAGAAAAGCTGAATGACCTTATTTATTTAATTTTTTTATAGGTTTCTGCTTTGGGGTTGGATCCCTCAGGTGCCCGTTTAATAACTGGTGGATATGACTATGATGTTAAATTTTGGGATTTTGCTGGAATGGATGCTTCTCTGCAAGCTTTTCGGTCACTCCAGCCATGTGAATGGTAGGTATGAAGACAGCCTTTATCGGCTAAGACTGTGCCTATGTTAAGCTATGTTAATGCACAAAAGCCTTGTAAAATAGTTTGTTTAAAAAGCTTTTGTATCCTATTTTGTGATTTTGTGGTAAGTGGAATGTGAGCAAAAGAGATTTGTCTGCTCATGTCTTTTCATGTTTTTTCCAACAACTTGCATATTTTCCCCTTTTAGAAAGCGCCAGGTGAATTTGAAGGTGAAATGAGTAGTGTCTCAGCAAACAGATGATGAATCTCTCAGAAAGACAGATTGAGTTTCATAGTTGTAATAGAAATTACTAGAATTCACTTTCCATATTACTCTGCTTATATGAAATTAATGAAGTAGTTAAAATGATCTTTTAACGTAGTTATTGTTTCTATTTGGTTCTTGTATTTCAAAAATGGGAACTGGAAAGCATGAATGTGTGCTTTGTAGATGCATATTTTCTTTTGACAATCTCAGCATTAAAGTATGAGAAGCTAAATAAGTACTTCATTCTGCACTCTGCATACTCAGGTGGAGCTCAGGAATATTGCGAGGTTTTTTGAATTGTGAATATTGCAAGAGCACTCAGAAGTATAGCTGGGGAAAATTTTTTAATAAGATAATGCGTCTAGCTCTAAAGTTGAATTTGCATTCTTTAGTTTTATCATCTGTTTGAAGAGAGTATTTTGAACTTAATATTTTGTTTCTCTTGTGGTTTTTGTTTAATCCCTTTTTTTTTTTTCTGTATTTCCTCTGAGCTTAATGTATATGGCTTCCCTTTCTTTCTTCAGAGCAAGTACCCATTTTTGCTCTTGAGGTTCAGGATGCTTTTTCAGGCATTGCTTGTCATCTGTTTTAGGAATTCCCAGATTTGAGTGTCTCTACTAAAAATCAAAGTTTATAATACACGGGCCAATTTGGCTGACAGTTTGAATTAGATAATACACGGTGCTTGATGCAGTTTTTGGCTTTTGAATCATAATGTAATCATGTTTGCCTGATATTTTTTGAATGAGAAACTTATGCTTATTTTACATTACTATGATTAAGGCAGAACTTTAAAAATATGTAGTAGAGTGTTTTTGTATACCAACAGTTTGAGGTTAGATTTAAACAGATAATACCTACTGCTGAGTCAGTGATGAAGTTGCTACCATATAAGACATAAATATTTAATTATTACCTTAAAAGTTGCATATTTGGTTTTGTTGATCATCTGAGTATTTATTTTACTTATGTGAAATTGTGTTAAAAAACAGCTTTCTTAAAATTACTAGGATTTGAATGTGCATGGTTATATTCTTCACCAGAAGGAAGGTACTACTTTGAGGGCAGTTTGGATGTTATGGGAATCTAAATCTAACTGGCAAATGTATCACAGTCTTTAATTTGGGATTAATTTAGTTGCAGAGTTGAAGAGTTAATATGAAATAATGTTATTGTGCATGTTCAGTTAATGTAACAGGATGTGAGTTTTTGCAGGTGTGGAGTGGATAGACAGGTTTGCATTCTTTGCCATCCTTTTAATGGAATATAGCTAGGTAGGGGATCAGGGGGATAAATGAACTCAGTCAGCAGTCATCCTCCCACTTTCAGTAAAAAAAGTTTTCGTTGCCTTGCATTCTGTGATGTCTTTCCCGGTTTTCTCCATCAATAGAAGATGTACATAAGAGAACTTTTCCAGCAATTGAACAATGTACAGTGGAGTTTGATGGAGGACTACAATGTTCTTTTATTGTAATTTATGGATTAATGTGAATCAACATGTTGCTTTTGAGAAGATGAAAAAGAATGTCAGCCCTGAAGAGCTGTATCTGACACGTGCTATTTTTAATGTGGTGTTATCAGAGACTTCTTTAAATTGTTTGCCAGCAATGACATTTCAGATGCCAACATTTTAAATTATGTTTACAGTTTTGTTTATTTAGTGGTTGAATAAGGAAATGTTACATGTGCGGACAAACACACGAGGAATAAAAAGCTTGAATCCATTAATTAATGGGAGAGGGTCCCATCTTTTTGGTATAGGAATGTATATGGGTCTGTTTATGTAATCAGTAAGTTTCCTAACTATTGATGCTTTTGTTTTAGCCTAGGCTTATAAGAGCTAATGTTTTTATTTTTTTTCTTTTTGTTTTAGTCATCAAATCAGATCTTTACAGTATAGCAGCACAGGAGACGTCATTCTTGTTGTCTCTGGTAACTCTCAGGCAAAAGTTCTTGACAGAGATGGATTCCCTGTAATGGAATGCATAAAAGGAGACCAGTACATTGTGGATATGACAAACACAAAGGTAAAGTCAGAAATTATTTTAATGTCAGAAGACTGACTAAGTGGTGTATTTTTTCTCTTAATGAGAAACCTCATGAAGTTTAGTAAGGAGTATAATGCAAAGCCCTGTCTCTGGGAAGCAGTAGTCCCCCCATTGTTGCATGCTAGAAGCTGTGGGCATTTATCCATGGAGATTTTGAAGACCCATAGCTGACTTGATCTGTTTTCTATAAATGTGGCTTTGAGCAGGAGATTGACCTAGGTAAACTCAAAAGCTCTCTCCCAACTAATGTTTCTCTAAAGCTAGAATAAATTCATCTGTTTAAAAGTGTATCTCGTAAAAATTTTCAACTTGCCCCATACACTTGTCCAGCCAGTGGAAAGGAAAAAAATTTGAAACGATTGATCTGGTCAAGGCTCTTGCTTTCTTCTACCCTCTGTTCCTTTGCTGTTACAATTTACTTCTTTCAAGGCAATGTTACTATTCTTACTTGCATGCTGCAAGTGTAAAAGTAATAAGTAGCAATGTGTGCAACTTTATTATTAGCTAAAAATGCACTTGGGGATGGGCTGATTCATAGTTTTGAAGTATCTTAAAAGCAGTTGATTGGGTTTTGACTACTTTGCCTTCGTATTTTTACAAACTATACAAGGCAAATATTCTGTCAATTCAGGTCAGTTTTAAAATAGCTTAAGCATAAAAAGTAATTATAAAATCTACTGCTTAAACTGATGATAAAGTTGATTTTATTTTTTTTTTTTTTTTCCTTGTAAAGTATATTGCCAACTACCTAAATGCTGTTCTTGTCAGATTATTTCTTTTGGTTAGTGATACATATTTAAAATGATTAAATAGTAACATCTGCTTCAGGTCTTGTTTACTTAAAAATAATTCAGTTTTCTTTACAGAGTCTTGTAAGCTTCTAGAATTCCAGCATATTGTGGTCCAACAGTCAAAATGCTAAAGTATTTGTTATATTGCTCCATTAACTTTTCAGTATTCTTCTCCATATTTGTGCTAAAAGCAAACTGAAGTGATTCCAGCATAGCCAGGAGTAGTTTCCAAATTCATTCTTAAGTGTAGTCAGTGAGGATGTTCCCGTACTTCAGAGACATAAAGCCAACTGGCCAAATGCATTTTATATTGGTAGTTAACACATTGGCAATTGTTTACTTGGGATAAAATCCTTGCCTTCTGTTTTTTTTCTATCCTAAACAAACAGGGCTGACTATTTGTTTTGGAGCTTCTAATCTTTTATGAAGAACTCGGCTGAGTCATCTTGACTCCTGAATTCTGTGTCCTTAGTTTTCTCCAACAAGGTCTTTTACTTGGGATAAAATCCTTGCCTTTTGTTTTTTTCTATCCTAAACAAACATGGCTGACTATTTCTTTTGGAGCTTCTAATCTTTTATGAAGAACTCGGCTGAGTCATCTTGACTCCTGAATTCTGTGTCCTTAGTTTTCTCCAACAAGGTCTTTTACTTGGGATAAAATCCTTGCCTTTTGTTTTTTTCTATCCTAAACAAACATGGCTGACTATTTCTTTTGGAGCTTCTAATCTTTTATGAAGAACTCGGCTGAGTCATCTTGACTCCTGAATTCTGTGTCCTTAGTTTTCTCCAACAAGGTCTTTGGCTAGTACAGTTTGGCATTGATTGATTTTTATATCTATCTATCTATCTATCTATCTATCTATCTATCTCATATATATATATATATCTCATGTTACCATGGCAATTCTTATTCCTCCTGGCTTTTTTATGTAACTTGGAACAATTTGCATGACACTATATTGATACCTGTTGTTTCATCCTTTCTTCCACTTCTCCAAGAGAAAAAGGGGATGTAAGAAACAAAAAAAAAAGTATGAATAGAAGGTTTTTATAATTCAAAATGAAAACAACCAATGATGAAATGGATTAGAATACATAGCCTGTTAATTCATTGTCATGTCAGTAATTCAGTACTGTCAGAAAGGTCTGATTTCAACCTCAGCTTTCATGTGATTTCATTTGAAGGATTTGGAGTAAAATTTGAAAAAAGATAAGTTTTTGTTGAACATCCTACAAAACATAACACCTCCTTGTTTTTATTTCCTTAGGGTCACACAGCAATGCTCAATTCAGGCTGCTGGCATCCGAAGATAAAGGAAGAATTTTTAACATGTTCTAATGATGGGTGAGTATTAAAATCTATCTTTGTCAGGGTTTTCTTAGACTCTTGTGTGACTTCTGTGTTTTAATATTGTGCCATAATCATTTGCTTTAAATATCATCCTTTTAAATTTTGAGAAAGTACTCAAGACATTTGGTAAAGATCTGGAAGCAAAACTTTTATGTGACTAGCAGTCTTCTGTCTAGAGAGAAGAGGTATAAATGGGGATAGGATGTGATCAAAGTTTGAAAGAATGTTCAAGATGATGGATGAGTTGAATTCTGGAACTGTTGTTCATCTAAACCTCGAGTTAAATTTAAAATTAATAAAAGAAAATACTTAATTTTTGAATACTGTCCAAATATATTCTAGGATCTGTTGTTACAGGAGATCATGGAGACAGGTTTAAAAAGTATAAAAAAAATCAATATTTAGAACATCGCATAAGCAGATAGGAAGTAAAGTAGGCATTATAACATTTGTTACAAGACAGCTGTGGATAGTGAGGGGGAATGGAATGAATAAGCCATCATGGCAAGACTCGGTTAGCATTACTATTATTGTGAACAAAGGCTGAATACAGGACTAAATTGATCTATGGTCAGATTTAGTAAGATATTTCTTACATTTTCATATGTTCTTCAGTGAAAGATGGAATTTCATGCTAAACTACTTTTGAAAATGTAAGGTGTGGAGTGTCCTTAAGATACATTGGTTTTGCATTGGTTTTAGATATCGAATTGGTGTGGTTTTCATGCAAATAGTTTAGCTGTTGGTGAGGTCTTTTCTCTTGTGGAAGATGTTGAAACAAAGGCCAGTATATCTTTTATGTTTAAATATAAAAAAAAAAAAAAAGCAGTCTCGTAGTCCAGAATCAGTCTTTCTGCATGGCAGGAGACCTGCCTGTACCCAATTTTGACATTCTTAATATTATATATGGATATGATTTGGCATTCAGAGTCTTCAACATAGAATCATAGAATAGTTAGGGTTGGAAAGGACCTTAAGATCATCTAGTTCCAACCCCCCTGCCATAGGCAGGGAAAACTTACACTAAACCATTCCACCCAAGGTTCTGTCCAACCTGGTCTTGAACACTGCCAGGGATGGAGCACTCACAACTTCCTTGGGCAACACATTCCAGTGCCTCGCTACCCTAACAGAAAAGAATTTCTTCCTTATATCCAACATTCCTCTTTGTCATATTTTATCAAGGAGACCTGTATCTTTAAGAGGAGAAATGAAGAGCTTTACAGTATTTCATGTCAGAGGAAAGGTGAAATCAAAACATCTACTCATCTCAAAGGTTTTTATTCTAACTTTTCTCCCAAGTAACAAGTGATGGGTCAAGAGGAAATGGCCTCAAGTTACACCATGAGAGGTTTAGAGTGGATATTGGGAGAAATTTCTTCACCAGAAGGTTTATCAAGCATTGACACAGGCTGACCAGGGAAGTGGTGTTGTCACCATCCCTGGAGGCATTTAAAAGGTGTGTATGCGTGGCACCTGGGCACAAGGTTCAGTGATGGATTTTGGCAGTGTTGGGTTAATAGTTGGATTCAATGATCTTAAAGGTCTTTTCCAACCTAAATGACATTACGATTCTATGACAGTACACTGCCACTCTTGTATTCATTGAAGATATTCTCTGGAAATTTTGCTTTAGATTTCTCTTAGTTTTGTTCTACTGTACTGGATGTAAGATTAAATTACTTGAATTATGATGACTACTCTGGAACTTTTAGTAGGGAATGTGGTGCTAGCTCTAACTCTTCATACTGAGATTTAATCCTCACACTGGAAAAGGAACTGCCGCAACTGCCATGTGTGGATAAGGACATCTAATAAGGTACACCAGAATGGGACCCTTTGTGGGGTCAATCCTGAGCATTTAAATATAGGAGAATGAAACAAGTGTTGTCTTTAATAAGCATGAAGGAAGACCGAACAACTTCCAGTTTTGCCGGCTGTAGTCTCTGTTGGACATCACACGGAATACTGAAGCAAGACAGTATTAGCTCTTAACTGGAGACTTCTCCAATCATTTGATCAGTATTCCTGAGTGGATGCTGGACTTTTCATGAGACATAAAGGAGTTAAAAAGCAAACCTTGCAAATAGACCTAAGGACTCAAAGGAAAATACATTTTAAATATATTTGAAATGCTTTTAAAATAGTCAAAATACTTTTTTAAAATTTTTTTAAGTTAATCTGCTATAATTCAGATTACTTGGAGATGGCCTTTATGTGCACTTGAAAGTTTATTTTGATTCTAGGTGATTAAGACTGTAGTAATATCCTAAACTAAAAAGTAATTGAAATGAAGGCTTTTAGAATTGCTACTGTAAAATAACTGTTTTGAAGGATGCTCTGTTTCTTGTGGTTTATTCAGGCATTCAGATTTGCTTGAAATTTTAAAAATATAAATCCTAAAAGTAGGTTTTGACTACTATGTGTATTCTAATTTATGGCTTTTAGGCTACTTCTAAATTTATTACTTCAGACTGCAGATATATGGGTTACCAGCAGGGAGTCTCAGTGTGTTTTCTTTGAGTGTTGAAGGACAAAATGTTGAACTCAGAAAAGACTACATAAAAAAAAAAAGACAGCTCCTTATGACTCTGGTATGGGAGCAACAGAAGCTGGTCAGCTTACATGCTGAAGTGAGCCAGACCTCAGTCTGGCAGTTACAGAATAAGCCTGAAAACTCTTGTTGATTTGTGTAAGTTCGTGTCCACTTAAGCGGTTGAGTGATTGTTAGTGAACGCGTGTAATTTAGAGCAGCTCACTTAATTTCATTTTCCTTGAAGTATTCTAGAAGATTGTTAAAACATGTAAACCATTCCTTTTTTCCTTTTTTTTTCATGTTACAGTAAGATTTTTTTAAAAAATAGCTTATTTTTAAAGAAATAGTTTCATTATGACAGGAGGGTTGGTACTAGACAATCTTAAGGTCCTTTCTAGCCCTAACTAGTCTGTGATTCAGTGGTTATTCTTAAAATGGAGATGAAGCATAATTTTGTTGGGCTTTTACGGATTGATTAGAGTTTGCTAGCTTTTAGATGCAGAAGGATGTAGGGAATTTGTTAGTTCTGTAAGTAATCGGGTGAGTAACCTTAAGCATATGGATGAATAATAGTAATTAACCTATAGATTTAGCTAGGGAGTTCTTTATTTGAAACTATTTTTTAATAGGTGAAAGTGCTAGAAAGCTTGTGCAGATATTCTTAGAATTGCATAATGTTGCTTTTAATTTTCCAACTTTTCAAGTGATTGGAATAAAATCGTATCAAAAGAAAAGGCGGGCATAAAACCTCAAGTGTAGTGCTATAATTCTGTCTTTAGAAGTTTGCCATACCGAGATGATAGATTTGATTTTCACTAATTTTGGCTGTATGCATACAAATCTCTTTTGTGTATTCATAGTGAGTTGATTTAAAATTTCATAGGGTGTTTATGGCTGTGTATTGCCTAGAACTTTAAATACCCCACAGCTATTCTTGAAAGATCAGTCCATTTTAGTTGCATTTATTCCTTGCCATTCTAGACAAGGGTTAAGATACAATGTATGAATAACAACATCTTTGTTTTTCATAATGTTTTTGTCACATTATTTAGGCTTATTTGGAATTCACTTTTATTAAGAAGGATCTGTCAATTTAGGAGCAGTACGTAGAACATGTGTACAGAACTTCAGTAAAGTTTATAATAATAGAAATCCCAACATGAATGCATTACCTGAAAGTGAAAGAAAATTTTGAAAACGAGAGTGTAAGAATTCTCCTCCTCCCTGGAAATACACCTGAGCAGTGCCCTGAAAACATACTCTGTGCTTTAAGACATAACTAACTCCTTGTCTATATCATTCCAAAAGAACAGTTGACTTCTGTGTTAAAAAAAAGAAGGAAGAGGAAACGGATAATATTGTTTCCGTTGGGTGTGTTCTTATCACAGAGGTGATAGGTACTGCTGTGTGAATAAGCAAGGATGCTTAGTGATATTAAATGTTGCAGCAACAGGTGTTGTATGTCCCCACTCTCACTTTTTTTTTTTTTTTTCCTTTCACAAGCATAATCACAGCTAAACTTTTAATTTAGCAGTCCTCAACTTTGTGATTTCTCATTGCAGCTAGGGCTGTGGTTCCTTAATGGCTGGTTTACTGTAGAAAATTCCTCTCAGAAGTCTTCCCTCTCACCCTCTAGTAAGTTAATGTTCATACNTAAACTTGTAGCAGTCCTCAACTTTGTGATTTCTCATTGCAGCTAGGGCTGTGGTTCCTTAATGGCTGGTTTACTGTAGAAAATTCCTCTCAGAAGTCTTCCCTCTCACCCTCTAGTAAGTTAATGTTCATACCCTTTAAAAGATGCCTTTGAGAATATTGACTGCCACCACCAGGTGATCTTTCAAGTAAGTTAATTAGGGATGAACTATACATCAGTGTAGATACATCTACATTTAAATGGACTAAATTATTTCACTGAATAGCTTTAAATCTTTCATTTAAAGTACAATTTAATCCCTAGACTTTTTTTATGTCTCAGATACAAAACTATTCTGCTTCATGGGAAAAGTTGTCAAGTTTGGTTTTTTTTAATCATATACTGTTGCTTAGTAAGTGTTCTCTGTGTCTTAATGAAAAAGAAGCAGATTTCTGCCAGCTGTGGTCTTAAGTAGAACAAGTGATGATCATATACAGCATTCAGAAATGAAGGTAAATATATTCTTAAAACTAAAACTCTTTTTTCAGATTTAAAACTGTTAACTGTTTGACAGTGGTAGCTTAACTATCTTTTCCAATGGAAAAATTGACAATAAGCTTAATTGAATTTGCAGATATGATTTGTAGGTTTAAGCATGCAAAACACAATTTCTGAAGGACAAGTGACATAGTTGCATAACTTCCATCAGTTTTGCCAGCAATGCTATTTAGAAGAGTTTTCTCTCCTTTAGGACTTTCATTATGCCTCAGGTGTTACTTGGGGCTTTTGAAATCTGATACCTCTTAGTAAAGAGTGCTTTTCATGATCAGTTTATCTCACCTGTCTTTCACTTTTTATATGTTAACCAGTTCTATCCTATTAACCAGTTTTCTATCTTGAATGGCTGATGTCTTGTTTCCCTCCCACTAGCTGCCTTGTTTCTGTGTCTGTAGGTGGTAGCTGTCAGTATATGATGACTTCATGACCATTGTTTTCTGGCAAGTGTTCTTGTAATTCGGCACAGAACTGCATAAAGGCTCTGATAGCTTGGCAGGAAAGAGATTTGAAGGTCTGGAATAGTACTGCTAATAATGGCCTGCAGGCAAGTTTTCCTGCCTACAGAGCAATGAGTTGCTCTTACTCCCACGATGCCATTCTGGTTGTCTTGGTACAGAAACCTCATGTCAGCCCAGATGATTCTGTCTTCATTTCGTTGATGAAGTCTGTGTACATAAGCTTTAGAGCAAGTCACTGGCTACAGCTCACGTAGTTGCTTCTTAGTTTTTTTTTTTCCCATGGTAGCTGAGATGTTGTATCTCCAGCTTGCTTGGCCATGCACTGTGAAGGACAGCTCTACTGGCTGTGAAGCTGGGATTACGTGGCATTTCTCTTGGATTTATAGAATCTAATCTTCAGATTATATATTGTCTGCTTGCTCTAGGTTGATAGCTTCTCAGCCTAAGCTGATAACGCTTGAAGTGAATACTACCCAGGAGTTTGTCTGAACTCTTAAGGCCTGGAACGGCTTGGTTGATAACTGGAGAACTGGAGCTAAAATTTTGCTTTTCTTGAATTTTTAAATATCAGTAATACTGTGCATATGAAAACAAAGGTGAGGGCAGAATCTGGATTTTGTGCAGTGCAGTGTAAGTGTAGTTATATTGTCTTGCTGTTACGCAGAATTTATAGATTTTGTGGCTAATGTTTTGGAAGAAATATGGCAGTTAAACTTGTTACATATTCTAAGGTGTTATCTTTGGTTGGTTTTTTTTTTTTCCAGGTTTTTGTTTTGTTTTGTTTTCTTAAAAGCACTAAACTGCAACACTGTAGAAGGCTTTTGAATAAATGTTATTAGTCTGAACTCCTTCAGTTGTGTTAAACATTTTGTGTAATAAATACAGTTAACACTGATGAGGCCGCAGTTTTTGAAAACTGCTGATACATAAACTACATTAAGAAAGCAATGCCAAGGCTACTACCAAGTGCTTGTGCAACTTTCATTAGAACCTAAGCTTCAGCCCTGCATCTGGCTTTACGGATTTGAAGACTAGTTTGCAAAGTGTACTTGAAAATAATTACTAATGTTTCACCTTTATCTAGGGGTTCATTTAAAAATCTTTGTTTAATTGCAAAGACTTAGGCTTGTGTTTTCATGCTGTTGCTTTTAAGATCTGCTTAAAACAAGCTGGGTGCTACAGAATGTAAGACCTGCATTGGTGTCCAAAGTTATTAGTCCCCAGAAAGGTCAATTTTGAATTACATCTGGTTTCTTCATACTGGTTTATAGGGTAGGGAATGCAAATAATATTGAGATGAAACAACTGAATTTGAGAGTGGTATATTACAGGTTGGACTTCCATCGTAGGAAAAGAAATAATTCCTGCCAAGTCATTTCAGGCACATTTATATGTAAGTGTGTATGCACATTCACTTTATGTGGAGTATTCCCTATGAAGAAAAAATACTGAAGTTTGAAGATTTTTATACAAGATTTTTATAAGATATTTTTTCCAAGGACAGTGTTACAGTTTAGGATAATTTTCACAATTAATTTAATATGGCAAGAAATCTGAAAAGTTATTACCTGTGTCAGATGAAAATACACACTAAAAATTTGGTTTATGTGCCAAGCACGTAATTTAAACGTTCACAGTACTTCAGTGCTTTAGAACTATGCAGAGAGTGGAGTTACACAGGATAGCTAAGGAAGTGCGCTTATGCTAGTTGATGGAATGTTATTTGCTTAGCATGGAATGCCAGTAGTTTTGCTGCTTGTATTTGCTTCTCTTGTCCCTGAACAGGTAGTATTTTGCTTCTTGCCTGTATTTTAAACAGATTATATGGATAAACTTTTATAGGGACTTCTTCTCTAACCCCTTTTTGTCAAAATCATACCTATTGGAAAAACTGTTTAATTATTACACCTTTACTAGTCATGGCTTGTTTTGACTGAAATGGGTTGTGTAACACTTCTGAGCTGCCCTGTTAGCGGATCTGAGGGATAAGTAACTTATGGAAGGATAGAAATGATGGGGAATCAGAAGTTTTAATATTTCCATCAGCTCAGCTTGATACCATGTAGGGAAGAAGACAGGAATCTTCAGTTTCTAAAACTGATGTGAAACTGCCCGTGGCTTTGCGTCGTAGATTGTTGAGCAGACACTTCCATTGTGATGACTTTGTTCCACAGTACCTTTCACTGGCAATTTCCTTTCATGCTTTCTCCCATGAAGAATTGATTATGTCTTTCATTGTATGAAGATGAAATCCTTTGCACTAAAGTAATAACTGGTTGGTTATTTTAACCTGTAATTCAGTTTAAAGGACTATTTTCTCACGAGATAGTCATCTAATTTGAATGACCAGAATTCTCTTATTATTCCAGTAATAATGGGAAGTATGATAGATTTAGTAAACTAAAGCTCAAATGTTTTTGTTTGATAATGAGAAAGTAAAGTAGGGTAGACAAGAATTTGTTTTGGCAAACTTGCTTACAAAGATAAAGTGTGTATGCTATTTAAAATTAAATTGCCATCATTAATGTTCAAATTAGTTAAGTATGAATGTTGTTCAGTAATGACTAATGGTAATTGATATCCTATAGATCAAAATTCTGGGAAAATAATTGCTTTGGGTTTTTTGACATTTGGAATTGGAGTTAATTTTGTTGCATAATTAAATTTAAAATTGTTCCTTTTATTAGGGTCTTTATGTTATATAAATATGTCTTAGTTAAAATTTAAATGATAAGTTAATTGTTTAGTGCTTAAGAGAGATACACTGGGTGGGTTTTGGTTTCCATGTAATGAATTGGAATAGTCTGAAGTGGGGGATAGTCTCTTCAGAGGTGTATGTTTTCATTAGATGCTGGTTGGTCTGGAAATGCTTTCAGTTCAGAAAACTCTGTTTTAGGCTAGAAAATCTCATTTTGCAACCAGGATAGAATATAATGGAAATTCTCTATGGCTTTTTGTGAAACTTCTCTTGCTTATTTAATCAAATATTTTATAAATTTTTGTATGGTAGTTATTCGTAAGTTACAAGCCAGAAATTGTGATCCTAAATCTGTTCAATTTTCTTTTCCTGTTAATTCCAGTGTGTTTGTGGTTAAAGGATTAATGTTGTAAATACATATGAGACATTTCTCATCTATCAGCTGGACTGGATAATAGGAAGAAATCTTAGAACTGGTAATTTGAAGTAATCAAACTAACGCAGTTTCAGATTGAACTATTGCCTCAAAATGTCTGTGTTTTTCTAAATTAACTAAAGCATATTTTATCAGAGAAAGTTAATCAATTTCTAATAAAACCTGAATACTAAGAATTAGTCGCTGATACTGAAAGCAGATTGATAAGTGCACTGGGTGAAGACAACAGCATGTGAGGTCATACATGGAGAAGAGTATTTTCAGAATTCGATCTGTTTCCTGAAAGTTGTGTAGGGTTAATTGTACATACGTTCTTAGTATGAAGCTATGAAAGAGCAGATATACATATTTTAAAAATCGTACCCTTACAGAGAATTAACTTTTAGTATTGACATCAATAAGGGGTATGATGGTAATGTTCTGTTTCAGTAATTACAGTTGAGGCTGCAGTTGAATTCTGTGTCTAGTTCTAATGACAAGAGCCGAAAAAGTGTCTTGAAAGAGAGTAAAAAGGAAAAGGAAAAAATGTCAGAGAAGAATCCTGAAACTGCTTAATGTAGACTCTAGGAGCTAAACTCTAGACTCTGAATGTGCTTCAGTTTATTGAATATGATATTAGAGACTTGGCAATAGTAAAGAAATACTGAAATGGACATAAAATCTCTTATAGCTGAAATTTCTTTAAATTGTTAAGACATAACTAGATCAAATGGTTGAAAGTTAGCAAGGTTTAAATAGGAGAGAAAAAGTGTTTGGTTGTCAACAGAAGGATTATGTGACTGTCAAACTGATTAGTAAAGAAGAAATGCACTACATTCTTTACCATTTGTATCCTTCATATAGAAATTGGTGGTTCAAACGTCTCTTCTAACCATATGACAAAACAGTGAGCTGAAGAGCCACTGGTTAATAAGCTTGAAACTGAAATGGACATGTAGATTTCTGGTAATAAAAGCTCATCAAATCATACATGTGACTTAGTTACTTACAGATAAGGATTTGGTGCTTGAACTGTGAATGTCTTTTAAAGATACTTGGCTTTGTTCAGTTTATTGAGGCTAGGAAGAAGTCCGTATATAGTCTTAAGGATGGCAGAACTGCCCATATGGAACTTCTGGTGGGAAGTGTTGTTGTAGCACACTAATTACAGTATTTTTTTTCTTCCTTTTTTAGTTGCATGCTATCTCTGCAAAATCAGTCTTCCTTCACAGTGCTATAAACCAATTAATGGATGATTTTTTACCTGATACCCACCTCTCACCTTGCTGTCTCTGTAGATTGTTTAGATTGTGTAGATTGTGTCCCATTAGATTATTTCATTTATGGCAATAATGTCATTTTTTAAAATTAATTTTATATCAAGTATTTGCTAATAAAGCTTTACATTAAATGCATCCCTTTGAGAGGGATTAGTTCGGTTTTGAAAGCCTTTCATCGCCTTCCTGAAATGTTTCCAGACCTGTGATGCGTGAAGTCTTCTATTTGCTAGGACAGAAAACACATAATCAGATTTCTTCAGCATAGATCATTAATGGTAGTGGAAACTTCTAGCCAGCTAATCTCTGCAATTAAGATCTATGCTCTTTGTTGTCTGTGTGATTTAGAACCTGCTTGCAAATATTCCAATCTCCTGAGATCAAACTTTTGGTGAGATAAGATGCAGATCTTCGTTTGTCATCTTAAGCTTACTAGACCGTATACATTCCTCCCTTAAAAATAAATAATTTACTTACGCTCATTTGTAGCTTCCTTCTGTTTTGTGATCACAGTGAATTAAATGCATAGCTCAGTAACAGGTATTGCAGAGTTTCAAAGAAGTAAAACAGTGTCCTCCCTTTTTTGATGATTTGGAAACATTAAAGAATTAATGCTGATAGCATTTGTATTGTAAATCCTAGCAAATTTTATAACTTTAAACAGATTTGGTTTGAATTTAATTAGGATTTATACCTTTCTGAAGGAGTGGGTTTGTTTTGGGTGGGTTTTTTTGGTGGGGTTTGGTAGTTTGGTTTTGGTTTGTGGTTTTTTTTTTTTT
>NDXB01018198.1:0-35109 GCA_002631895.1 Agapornis roseicollis
CTTGTTGCAACAGCTCCATGTCCTTTTTGTGTTGAGGACATCAGAACTGCACACAATACTCCAAGTGAGATCTCAAATACTCCAGGTGAGGTCTTAATACTCCATGTGAGGTCTCACCTGAAATATAAAGGACTGTTTTCTTCCAACAGTGTCATGCTCATAATAATTATGCATATAATATTTTTCTTTTCCTAAAGCCATGGTGTTTATCCTTCTGGGCATTTTACTACATCATTTAAAAGACAACTAGTTTATTTGGGATCTTGTTGTTTCCAAAAATAAATATGTTTGGTGTCTTTCTCTGGGCTCCATCTGACAACATAAAGCCACTGAAAAAAAAACCCCAAAAAACCAAACCTACATTTTTAGTGTCCATAATATAATTTTTTTTCTATATATCAAAACTGTTATTTTCTTCCTGAAATGTGTTTCAAATAGTATAATTATTTTTAATACTATATTGTCTTTTTGATATAGCATTTTGTGAAACACAATACTCTCATTCCAAAGTTTTTTAGGTTTTGTTTTCTTGTTTTGTTTTATTTTAATTTAGCAAGCAACTCAGAATATATTATATTCTGTCAAAATCTCATAATCCCTTCTTGAACAAAACTGTCCATGACTGAAATCACTGTCTTCCAAAAAGCAGACTGCTGGCATATAGAAGACAGTCATCAAGTTTTTATTTTTAATACTTAACAGACTGTAATATTTAGTTAATATGCCTTACATCAAACATTGCTTTACAGGCAGATGATCACACACTGATTTTCTGGAATCAGATTTGTAGCTGCCTTGCATCTCCAACAACTCAGGTCTAACTGGAATCCAGTCACTAATTTCAATGAAAGCTGTTAATAATGTTTTACAAAACTTCAGGATTAATTCAGGAAACTTTCCCAAATCAGAACCTATAGTTACCATTTTGTCAGTATTCCACTTTTCCTGAATTATTAATTAAGTGCTTACATTTCATGCTACAATATTTTTTTATGTGTAAAACAAGAATTCAAAAAGATCTCCAAGTTCAAATATGACTAGAATTTATATTCATTTTCTGTCTTATTCATGTGAAATTTGAGGGGTTTACCATCAAAGATTCATTCAAAACCTGAATGATCGTTCCATTTAAAAAAATATTTGCATTAAGAATTTTTGACCATGCTACCTTTGTCAGTGGAATCCCTTATAAGGGTGTGAAAATGTCATCTTTGTGCATGCAAATATGGGGTTTTGCTTATGCAATGACTATATGCAGATTTGGCTTGACTAGCCTGTTGGTTGAGATTTTAATTCACCTGAATATTTGAAAGCTTAACTTGTTATATTTAATCCGTTCACTAACTTCCATTTTTCAGGAAATAATAAATATTGCTGGGGAAAGAGGAATAATTTTGTAAAGAATAATACAGAGATCATCTTGCTAGGGCCCAATTAAGATAAAGTAAAAAGCCCAGCTGGTACAAAAAGTTCACTGTCAGCTAGAAGTTCAATTTAACCCTACAAAGTATCAAAGTTGGATAGATCATATAATATTAATTTTGGAGAAAGTCATGCAGTTGTTTGCTATGATAAAAAAAAAAATGTGTGTGGATCCACAATGCAAAGCATTAGAGGATTATACAAGATAGAAAAGTATCTGAGGACTTTGCAATTGCATTCCTGAGCATACTATGTCAGAAACTCTATTACAGATTATAGGGAGAAAGAGAATTATTTGAATGAGGAAGTAGCTGTTAATTCCTGACTATCTGTATTCATAGTTTTTGCTAGGCGTAGAGAGGTACCTTTTGATATAGAGACTTTTAGTTGTTCTTGACCCAGAAGTAGTGTGGACTCCTTTCATAGCAACAGAAAAATAAACAGCGTGCATGTTAATTTTAATTCTTCTGCAGATTGCCACAAACTGTGTAAACTTAAAACTTACTTGACTATTTTTTCCACTTCTGATTTGACTCAGCTGCATAATTTACCTTCTGTATTTGCAACTCCATGCAACTTCCATTATGTTCCTATCTGCACTTTTTTGAGTTATTCACTGTTTAGATCAGATTTTATTTAGTTTTATTTTTTTCCAATATCAAATATCACACTCTTTAAAGTTCATTCCTTTTTGCTCAGATCAGCTGTATTTGAAGTGCTTATTTCTGAGTACATAGATTTGTTTAAAACTGCAGATTTTGTAAGTGCCACTTATGTTTTACTTTGCTTAAATACCTATAAAACAGATATGCATACTTTCATGGGGTAGGAGATTACTGCTAAAATCTCAATTCACCAAGTTTAATATCCTCTTAAGAATTTGCATATAGTAAATTGCCCTCTTTTTTCTCTTTATGTTTATTTAAGTGGATCAGGAGATGCTTTTATGTAATAGGATTGTCTTGATTAAAGTATTTCCTACATTATTTAGATTTACATTGAATTCTAACAAGAGAAGAGTTATTAAAAAAAATAAAATCTGAACTGGTGTTTCTTTACTGGTATTTTCATGTCAAACAGTGCCAGTTCAATCGTAAACCCAAGACTATACTGCACAGTCACATTTTTGGAATAATAGTTTAACAATGCATGGATTAGATAATGTTCACTAAACTGTTTTGGTGTGTTTAAAGCTGAGAGCTTGGAACAGTTGTTTTTAAACTGTTACTGATGATGACCCCAAGAGGCATAGTCTTCCTCTTGACATTTACCATTTTCAGGATTGCATATTTTTGCCATCTGGATGATTATTTTACTATGCAAACACTTTTGTCTGTAAATTTGAACCCTCACTTTCTTTGGGAAGGGCAGTGTATTAGGCAGATATTTAGTCATTTTTAATTTCTTTTTTTTGCAAAAGTGGAATGTTATAAACAAATTTTAGCTCAACTGTGTTGAACAAAGAATAAAATTGTATTATTCCTTTCCGTACAGATTGCCCACTTGAGTACTCTTGATGCTTTCAGTGTTCTTTTCCAAGACATATTTCATATATTTGATTTGGATTTCTAAAATTACAGGCTGAGAGTGTTTGTAGTTAAGTCAATATTTGAGCTATGCAACATAGGCATTTAAAGAAAGGCCACATCCTGTGCTTCTGTAACTGTTTCATTGCTGTAAAATAGCATAAGATTCAGGAAAGAGAAATTATTTATATGTGACTACAGAGTAGAAGCACAGCCATCTCGCAGTCTCTGCTGTAACAAATGTATTCTGCAATTGCATCTTGGTGAAGATGGCAAGAGGATGCTTTACGAACTCTAATTTCATAAGCTGATTTCTTGAATCTTGTGATTATGTGGGACTTTGCTTTCACTAGGAGAGGTGAAGGGAATAAACTTCCTGTTCTAGCTTTGCAGAAGACTGCCTGAAAAGTCATTGACATGTAATTTTTGCTTAAACACAAGAAGCTAGTTCAAAACTAACAGATATTTATGATCTTTAAGCTAAGTTCAAGGTCAGAAGTTCTTGACAATGTCTTTTAATTCTTGGGTTGGTAAAACTGTAGGTTTAGATCAGATTTTCCTCAAAAAATTATTCGCATCTGAATTTACTGTACCACAACAGAACCTCAGAGTAGCATGTAAGCATGCAAGAGAAGCATCCATCAAAACAGTGTTCTGGCATCTGAGAAATTACTTTGACTCCATCACTGGAATTGCCTCTAAATTATAAACAAACTCCATGAAATTTTCCTCAAGAATATGTTACACTGCTTATATTGAATGACTGATACAGTAATTCAAATTTATGCTTTAAGTAAATTCAGTGGAATAAACCAAGGAAAGAATACTCTGATCTGTTTTGTAAAAGTAGATTAATATCCTTATATTTCTGCAAAAAAAAGCAGATAAGTTTGATGTGATTCAAAGTTAATTTTACACTGTTTTATAGTATTCTAGTCATATAGTATATATGACTTCCTTTTTCTTTTTTAAACATACTGCATTTTCTATACACTACTGGATTAACTAATCTTTCATGTTCCTAAGTAATAGTCTTACAGTTTGTATCTATACTTTGTTAATTAACATTTGCTTTTCCTTCTTTTTGGTCCATGACTCTCATGAAATAGCATTTTGACACATAATCAGTGCACACAACTTTAGATGCATCAGTTTGTAAGTGCAGCTACTACATTATTGAGATAGACTTTTGTCCTGGGTTTAGCAGTAGCAGTCATTTTTTCTCCTTCTTAGTAACTGGTACAGTGCTGTGTTTTTGGCTTTCGGCCTGGGAACAGCATTGATAACACCGATGTTTTTAGTTACTGCTCAAATATTTAGTCTGACCAAGGACTTGTGAGTCTCATGTTCTGCCAGAGAGGATGGGAAGCTGGGAGGAAGCAGGGACAGGACATCTGACCCAAGATAGCCAAAGGGGTATTCCATAGCACAGCACGTCATGCCTGGGATGTAACTGGTAGTTACTTGGAAGGGCACTCACTGCTTGGTCAGTCTCAGTTGGTGAGTGGTATCGTATTCTCTTTCCTTGTTATCTCCCTTACATTATTATTATTGGTGGCAGCGGCAGTGGTTTGTGTTATACCTTAGTTACTGAACTGCTCTTACATCAACCCGTGGGAGTTACATTCTTTCGATTCTCTTCCCCATCCCTCCAGAAGGGGGAAGGAGGTGGGGAGACAAATAGGGGTGAGAGGGGGGAGAGAGAGACTGCGTGGCTGACTGTGTTTAAACCATGACGACTTTGTACCAATACTTTGAAAAATGCATTTATAAAGCAAATACATGATTTTGCCAATTACAGCATAGATTAATACTGACAGTGGAAAATCACCAACATAAAGAGCATAAGGAGACTGTAGGATTTCATTGTGGAAAAGGTTGAGAGTTTGTTCCTTTTTTTTAGTGTTGGGTTTTTTGTTTTTGTTTGTTTTTTTTGCAGTCAGGCAGATCTAGATATGACCAGTTGCATTTGGTACTTGAGATCCCAGTGTGATTTATGCAGAAGTCAGTAAGTTCATGCTTGGCAGATGCTTGGATCACAAGACAGATAATTCTGAGTGTCGCAACTGAATTGTGCTACCAGGTTTTATCCTAACACATAATTTTATATGGGTAAAAAGCACCATCATCACATAATCCACGGTCTGTTACATCCTATGACATACCAGATAATTCATGTCTTTGTTCTTTTGTGTCCTGGGACACCTTTTGTGAGGCCTGAGAGAGGAATGAATTTAAGTGTGATTTAGCATGAAATAGGATGAAAGTAAAGTAAGGGTTGAACTGGAGCCAACCATAATGTAAACCCCTTAAAACATAGCTATAAAAGTTTATCAGAGAAAGGACCCTTGTGGGTGTGACAAACTCTCAGGCCATACTGACCTGTATCATATGGCAGCCCTGTATTTGTTTCTGGTTCAAAATGAAAATAAGAAACAACTGTTCTGCAGTGATGGTAATCATCCCTTGCCATGGAAGAAGGAAATTCATCATCTCCAGGATTCCTTAAATTGATACAGGATGTTTTTATGCTCTGGTAAACCACAAGTTATTGGGCTTGACAGTATTCACTTACATTTTGGAGGAAGATGATATGTTCCACTACAAGAATAGTTGGTGAAATTTTATGTCCTGTGTTAGTTAAAGACCAAACCAGATCATCCTTATGTCTTAAAATCTACCCCTAAAATTTACAATTGCTCATAAACAAAACCTTGTCAGAAAATGGTGAAGGGAAAGAGAAGAGCTGAAACACTAATCTAAAATGTTCTCCTTATAACGAGCACCAGTGTTACCAGAATGGGCAAATCTTGTTCTGGAATTATTTTGTTCCCAGAGTTTTTTGTAATCACAGCCTAACTGTGCGTTTCATACACAGAAAAAAAACAAACTTTGAGTTCTCTAATGCTTTCTCTTCTGACAGTTTAAAGGAGTTTTGCCTACACCTCCACAGCGTACATACTCTCATGTCAAGCCATGTAGAGGTTTACCTGCCTGTGCAGTAACTGTTTAAGCTAACAAAGATATAGTGTCTTCTTACATGTGAGAAACAAGGCTCAGAATGACTTGAGCCACTCAAAGTTGTGAAGTTTCTGTCAGAGCCAGGGAATAAACAGTATTAAGCATGGGTCTATCATGCTACTAATGCTGGAACTTTCCCTTCTATTTGCTACCACCCAGTCTCACATCATGGAGCACTTTACTGAAAAAGAAAATAAACAGAAACGCTCTAAGGAACTAGACTGACAAAGCCCCGGCACACAGTAAATCTTTCCTATTTCTTCCTTCAGAAACTGTGATACTACACAGTGCTCAAAGAGTGAGAGTACTCTGTGTGCAACACTTGACAACAGAGAAAAAGATGGGGAGAATGAATGAATGCAAAGGGAGGCTAATCTGACATACAAAAGAGTGAAAGCAATTTCTGATCAGTGCAAAACATGGAGAAGGGAAATGCCATAGCTCAGAGGTATTATTTCTATTTTCTGCTTTAGCTTTCAGTTATATGCCACACCCATTTTAGGATGAATTTTAAATTTCCAAATTAATTCAACTTTAATTCTTAATTTTCCACTGATTAATTCAGTTTAGGCTTGGACAGTTCTGCTCATGTGCGTGTATGAGGTAAAATTCTAAAAATTATTAATGGTCTTTTTCTTAGGGTTAAAATCTGAGCTGGTTTAGGCTACTTTCTATCATAATCGCAGTCAAAACTCTTTAACCTATTCCTATAAAACTATAGCTCCAAAGATGACTTCTGCATTTTTTTCTTTATATATTCATTATTCGTCACAAAGCACACAAACAGAAGTGCTGTAATTATGTTAGACTTGCACTGCTATTTACATAGTTTAGTAAATTCTCAGAACCTGTTTGTGAGATTAAGGAATAAGAGGTACATTACATGTGCTTGGAAAAAATGTCAGAAACATGAGAACACAGTGTCACAGATCTTGACATTGACATATACCCTTTTAAAACACAAACTATTGATCTGCTCACTTGAGCTCACATAGAAAAAAAGAAACTTTGTAACAGCAAGGAAAAAGAGGTTTTCCCATCCTTTTCAGAATGTTTCCAGAAATTTATACATAATGGGCCCTTCAGATGACCCCACCCCATAAAACTGTAGAAAAAAAATTCTTCCATCCCTTCTCCTTTTCCTTCCAGCTATCTCAATATCATGAGCTTGTCATGGCTGCATCTAATGTGTATTTCAGAAGAATAGCAATTGAAAACTGATCTCTACTAAGAAAAATGGCAGAAAAATGGTTAAAAACTTTAAAAGGTTATGGTGTTCCTTATTTATGGGTAGAAAGGCATTTTATGAAATTTTTTTTGCCACTAGTGATTTAACTGGAACTCATTTAGCATCAGTACCTGATCTCACTTTCTTGGTCTTCTCTACTGGTATTTTTAATATCTGCACTGAAAGCAAAAAGCCTGTAGTTACAAGGGGAAAAGTGAAGCAAAGCAAGTTAAAAGCTTTTCCATCAAAGTATCACTTCCTTGAAATCAAGAAACAGGTGTTAGCAGAGTATACCTATTTTTAAATTATCAGAACTTCATTGAGAACGCAGGTTTTAGTAAACACTGATGTGCAGTTTCTGTTTATGCCAGTGCACTGAACCACAATTCTTCATGTATTGTGTTCTAGCACACAAAAGATTCAATACAATGCAAGTTCAGTAGAAGAGATCTTCAGTACAATTGCTTTTTACCCTGATTGACAAAAGTAAGATGAAGGAGATCATTTAAGGTGTGAGATCACACTAAGTAGAAATGCTACTGTGCATTCTTCAGCTTTAGTTTCAGAAAATGCATCAGCTAATAAAATTCATATGGTCCTATCTGAGACATCATCTAATTGCTGCACTCCACATGTTGTAATGGGAATTAGATAATTTACTGTATAACAAAGTTGATAAACTATTGGTGCAAATATGCTTTTTTGATAGCAGCTTCCAGAAAGTAATTTTTCAAATACCTTTTTATTAAATAAAGTTATTTGAAAACAGACTGCTTCCCCACAGAAATGTGTGGATCTCTGAATATACACACCCATGCTGAGAAGCAAATTACATGTGAAAGTATAAGAACATCTGCAATTCAAGCTCAATTTATTCCTTAAATGAATATCTATTTCACATGGAATTGCATGACTTTCCTCGCTAGTAAGTTAAACACACCTTTCCTCACGTAACTTGGCAAATGATACAATATTCTCGGGATCAGACAAGTAGAGACCAAAAGAACTGGAATTGCTGCTTTGATAGTCTCTCAAAGCCTAGATGTACTTCGAAAACATACCATGAGGCCTGTGAAAGCCAGAAGGCATTGAAAAAAAGGAAGAATTGCTCAAGGGTTGTCAAGATGAAAATAGTGATCTGATGTCACATAGCTGGCAGGGAACTTGGTACACTTCTCATATAGGCAGAGCTGAATCTTCAGCAAACATTATGCTGCATCTTAAAGCAATTTCAAGGCTGATGCAGCAAATGCAGTCATGATGAATGCTATATGATGCTACTAGCATCAAGAATCAATTTCTGTGTGAAAGCATCATGTTTGTGCAGGATGCAACACAACGCTCTTCCAGTTTAGAATGCGGGTAGCCTCTCACATCTAAAAATTTGTGTCATTTGCAGACCTATCCTATGGACTTTTTTACTACAAATGGAAAACTCTGGTAACTTTTTTCCTTTTATTTTTCTTCAATAATGAGTTATTTTTATTTGCGTAGGCTTTTTTTTTTTTTTTGCATGTAAGAATATTTGTATTTGACTTAGAAGTGTAAAATTTTTCAGAAACATTGACAGAGAAGTCATTCATAGCAAACTATTGCTGTCAGGCAAAAGAATTAAGGAGCATAAGGTATTTTATAAATACATCAAAGGGAGGAGGTGCTAGAGAGAAAAGTGGTTCCTGAATAACAATTCAAAACTAATTATGGCAATGCAGATTTCTAAGAAAAAAAACCTTTCACAAGTGAAAGAAGTAAAAAATGGCATGATATTGAAAATATTCTTTCAAGTCTGTCTGACCTGTTGCTACTCCCTTTAGACTTACTCATCTCATAGAAGGAAATTGTTCAATAACAAGGAATTGTGCAAAGGTTTCTTTAGCAAAATCTGCATCAGTTATAACCCAGACGTTCAACAGAGCATGCCTCTGTTGGGAATGGATTTTGAACCACAAAGAAGAAATGACAAGGAGAGATGAGGGAAGATGCACCAGTAGTGAAGTTAGTGAAATCCCCACCATACTCTCCTCCTAACACTAGAATATGGAGATGAAGGGAGAATAAAGAGGTTGCACATAGGTTTATTTCTTTAAAAATAGACTCCTTCAGCTCACAAGAAACTGAGAAACTGTGAGACTTTTGTGTAATGTGCCTGGCAGTGCCTCTGGCTCAGAGGAAGAATCACTCTGTTGCCTACTTTCTTTCTATAGCTCGAGCTGGCATTTCTGTATGCATGGAGTCTAATACCTGCACCACAAATGATCACGGGCCCCAGGAAAGCTGTGCATTAACTACTGTTTAAGTACAGTATAAAACAACTCTTAGCTTTACAGCAGACCATAGCTTCCTTATGCCTAAGGTGCCATTGCACAAAAATTTTCAATACTTACCAACAGTCATTTTCCAAAAACAATGACGGGTTTTTACCAAGCATGCAGAAGTTTTGCAACAGCCTCTTTATGATATTTGTAGAACTGCTTAGTTTCACACTGCAAATGACGTGCTGCACGTATGAGTTAGGAATAGCATGTAGGCTTCACTTAGAATTTTCTGTTTTATGATGCATCACCTGGGCCATGGTTAGGAGTTTCCTGCTGTGGTAACAAACGACATTTGGTCTGTCACTGCTTCTAAATATAAAAGGATCTCATGGCTCTTGTTATCACCATAGAATCACATCTAGAAACATTTTCAAAGCAAAAGCAAGACACAAAGTTACTAGCGTTAGTCATTGCCACCTGTGACCATGACTGGGTCTATTAAGCAGTGACTCCAGGGGGCATGTTCTGAAAACTTTTTCTCATATACTAGCTGAACTGAGAAAACCCATTGTTCAAGTGCCTGCTAAAGCGAGCTTTCTTATGTAGATATGTACTAGGAAGCTATTTGATCCACAAAAGTGTGGGATGTATTCATAAACAAGTTTGCAGACATGCAAAAATTATGTGTGGGTGTACATTAGGGAGGAGGAATGGGAAAAAAATAAAAAAGGTAAAGGGACTGCATTTTAACATAACATGCAGCAGCAATTTAATTACATCTGACCATTTCAGTAGCAGCTTTTAGAAAAGCTCTTCTAATAATTTTAATCCTGGGATTTTACAACACCTTATGAAATACTTTAGTATTATTTTTTCCAAGGTAAAACCCAGCAGAAGAAAATGAAATTGTCTAAGATCACTTAGCCAGTCAGTGGTAGAGTCAATTTTTTTAATGAGATCACTGAGTCCTAGAATACTGTTCTGTCCATTATTGTCTAACAGTTCCCATTTAGGAGAATGAAAATATTCATAGTAACAGTTATTGCTGGGACTAGAGGGTTTTAACTCTACCTTATTTCTGGAAGAATTTTGCCTTCTAATCCAGAAACATGGCTAATGGCAAGCAGAATAATAGTGCTTTTTATTTATTTATTTATTTATGGGATTATGAAAAGTAATAAAGAGTTGTGTGTAAGGAAACCCAGGATTTCAGGATTTCCAACATGAAAGTCTTTGGTTTTCTTTTTGTTTGGTTGGTTGTTTGCTTATGGGGTTGTTTGTTTGTTTTTTTTTTAAGTAAAATAATTTTGCATTTTTTTAGCAATTTATAGTATTTATATAAAAAACAAAATAAACACAGAGTTGCCTTTTCCCTTTGTTGATGTGCAACTACAGTATATGGAAAAAGATCTGTAACTTTTATAGTGACATTGCCCTTCATGTAATGGAAATAATTCTTCAATTATTAACATTTGGGGTATTGAAATAGCTTCCTATTTTTTTCATATTTTTGTTATTTTTTCATGGATATTGCAGAGGCATGGCTTTAATTTTAAAATATACTATCCAAGAATACTTTAAAATTGTATAATTTAACTGTGATTTCAAGCAGTCAAACATCAGCACAAGTTTTCTTTCACAAGAAGGATTCATTTCTTTTGACTTCCTGTACTATAATGTACAGGTACCAATCACATTAACATATGCTGTTTTTCAGGAAGACCATCCTTTATGCTGTGCAGAAAAAGTTCTTGTCACATAATGGACTGCTGTGTCAGGTATTATTATCTCTTGTTCCCTTTGTGTTCTTCTGCTCTATGCACTGAACAGTATTCTGACATTGAGAAAACATTAATTCCTGTCTGGATTTCATTGTGGGAAGCATCCATGGACTCAAAGGCACAAAAGATTCACAAAGACTTACAAATTTCTCAGAAGATGTGAAGCTGAAACATAAGGAGCCTAAGGTTGAACATTTCCATAAGTATTGCATATTTAACAAGAATTCTTAAGCACTTGACTCATGCCATTAATGTACAGCCTTAATGACAAGTATGAGTTCAGTCCTAGCTTCTATTGATTTCATTTAGATTTCAATGAGTCTTCAGGATGCCACTTAATTAGACGTTGGATTCTCATAGAAAGAGTGGTCCACCTTGAGCAGGAGAAAAGCAATGTAATTGTAGCACTGCAACCACATGTGATGAATAGCACAGGTATCATGGATAACATGGGATGGTACTGTTTGTCTACATGACCTATCAATCTTCCTATGGAATCTATGTCTGTTTAGGAGTCAGGGAATGTGAAATCAGTAGCTGTCCTTGAAACGCCTGTTTCATCATCATGTCAGAATCTGATTTGTCAACCAGCTGCTTAGATCTTTTGCTTATGGCAGGCTCCCCAAGGTTTCTAAAGTAAAAAAAACCAAACCTAACCAAATAAAAAAAAAAATCAAAGCAACCCCATCAAATCTTTAGCTACTCTAGCATTAGATACTACAATGTATATTAAAAAAAAAAAAATAATTAAGAAAAGAAATAGAAATAGAAACAGAATAGAAATAAAAAAAAACAAAACACATTTGCTTTACCCACTGTGTTCCTTAAGAAAGGTCCTGGCTTGACACAGTCCCTGCTGGTCCCTAGGTATTTTCTCTTTCCATTGTCTTAAAGGCATTAATGTCCATTCTTTGATCTTCGTAGTGGTTCATGCTCCCAGTTTCTTGCTGTTGCTCCCGTTTTTTCTAGTCTGCTCTTTTCTGCAGTCTCTGGGAAACTTTTTCCTTGTCCATGATCTAAGGAGCAATCTCTTATCTTCCTGAGGAGTTGACCTGACCCTCTAACACTATGATAGGGAAGATAACATGCAAGTTGGAAGCAAATGAATCAGACACACATTTTTCTTCAGAGTCAGGTAGGAACTTCAAGAAATAATCTGGGTTATGATCCAAAAATTCAGTTCTCTATTATTTTCCTGAGGTTTCCTATTTGGTTTACAAACAGTCTTTTTGTTGTTTTGCTGTTGGTCTCTCTTTGATGTATCATTCCTATTCCTCACCAGAAAAAGTTTAGTTAGCAGCCTGAATTGTTTGGTCACAAGCGGACAATTTCCTAGCTCTGTTCTAAATCTGATATTCCACAGGTGAAATAATGCTATTCTATTAGGTAAGTCAGGAGGCAGGTGAAAATTTTTTGAAGAAGAAAAGGGGAAAAATTAAATTCTGTGATGTGGTTTCGTATTGACACCTGTATGGGTGATTGAAGTTTTAATATTTCTATGCCTCATTTAAACCAATGAAATAAAAGGTAGGATTTAAGCTTATCAAAGCTAATGAAGTCAAAGGAATAATTAACAAATTTTTATCCTCTGCATGGACAAGCCATGGAGGAGAATGAGCAATTTTACTAGTGACTTTTATGCTTATTTGCCCACAGAAAGAATGAACAATGAGATCACAGAGTTCAGGGCTCTGCTCCAAGCTCCAGAGAAGGTGGTGCTGCAACAGCACAAGCTGGTTCAGCATTATAGCCTGTTCTCATGTTCCAGCTTTTCTAACCTGTTTCTCAGTTCTGCATCTTTCTCACTCATGTTTTCTTATGCCAGTCACATTACTCTATCCGTAATATTTTATTCCCAGCTCCTCAGGCTTGTCTTTTTCAATGTATATTTCTTGATTCTGTCTTTTAAGTTTTCCTTGTAGTTCTAGGTTACATTTGCCTCCTGCAGTTCAAGTTTCCTCTTCCAGACATTCTCAACTTGACTCACATTCCTTTGTTTCCCTGTTGCAGTCTTCTTGCTCAGTCAGTCCTAGCTCTTGAATAGACCTGAACTGTATTGTTTGGAGTTTTCCAGAATAATTCAGCCTAAGGCAGCCATGAAGCATATGGAATTCCAGCCTAAATGGTTAAAGTCTGGCAAAGTTTTATACAACATAAAAGAAGGGTTTTAATAATGAGCAGTGCTACTAGCCAAATCTGTATGAATCCTAATCTGGCTCCCTTTGAAGTCAATGGTAAAAGTCCCAATGGAGCCATTAATGTTAAAACTGTGTAATACAGTAAAGCAAGTAAGTACCTGCTTTAAGTGCTTTTGTGGAATGTAAGCAATTAAAAATGAGAATGTACCTTTAGTTACTATACACATGAGTGTATTATTTGCGTTTACTACTTTCACTTCCGTTTTATGAAAATATCCAATGAAATGTGTGAAATTTCTCTTTGGAATATCACACTGAATAATGCAGTTACATGTGCTGTACTTCCAAACTCATGGAAAATGAAGAAAGCTTGTATGCTGATGTTTCTGCATATAACACTCTAAATGGCTTTCCACTACACTTTAAAATGTACTGTTCTTTGTTGTGGCTGTATTGGGTAGCAGCATTTCTGTTTGTAGGCCTTTTGAGGATATGTTCAAAGTAACATGGGAGAGAGGAATGTGATCTTTTGCCTTTGTTTTCATTTGTTATTCCAAATAGCATGAAGGATTCTTTCATGTTTTTCCTATGGAGTACAATGCTTTTGAAATTCTCATACAGAGTAGGTTAGAGTCTTGTAGCCTTTGGCAATATGTCCAGGGTGCAAGGCCTCACAGATAAAATAAATTTAAAGAAAATAATTGATGATATGGAAAAAAAAAGAGGCAGCGGCAATGTTGTAAGGTTGTGACACATGGGCTGTTCATACTTGAAAACACAGGCAGACCTGTGTGGGTCTCATGGATTATGTAGATTCAGAGTCTTCTGAGGAGCAATCCCTCAACCCTACAATCCTCCGTACACCTCCTATTTCCTAAACTGTAACTCAGAGGCCATTGACAGTAGCAGTCAAAATTTCCCCTTTTTAATGCAGTGATCTCCAGCTATGCTGTCTACAGAGTTTGTGCTGTCTTACCTAGAAGATAATACTGTGAGCAACATCACTTTAGGCTCTTTTGGAACTTTCCAATTAAAGAAAACCCAAACAAACAAGAAAGGTCTTAATTTTGCTTCTATCACACCTCAGATATAATTTTTGATATATGCAAGTTAACATGCCATAATCAAGGTCACCATGAGAAATAAATTATGTGGGCATGAAAACAGTATAAATAGTATCTAACTTCTTTTTTTTTCCTGATAGAAATTTCAGTTTCTGTGATGCTTTTATTTTTTATTCCATGTTAGTGTCTCTCCTGTGTATCCTAAATTATAAGTAATTTGCTCTACTACTCACTTCTGACTACCAGGTAGATCTTGACATTTGAATGACTTGTTTGTGATATGACTTTTACACTGGAAAACCCATTAGCAAGGTTAGTCTTCTTCATATTGATGTTATTAAAACCAGAACTGAGTCCAAAGCTTTTGCTGCTTGTCTGTAATGTCAGTTTCTCATTTTCAAAACACAAACCTCTCTAGACCTCTCTTCAATACAATATTGGTTTACTTCTTTCTGCTAAATGAAATTGTTTCCAGGTTAAGTTGACCTAATTATATTAGACAAATTGTTAATTAATTTTCTTGTTCCAGTTTCTCAGGTAGCAGGGTACAAATCAAATTATTACCTACCTTCTATAAACTGGCCAGCTAATTTCTGACATTTGCACATATTTTTTTAATATATGTAAATTTCCTTTTTTCTTCTCTAAGGGACTGTTTCCTCTGTTCTGTTTTTCATTGCCAGCACTTTCATATTCCCACAAACAGTTGCTCTCTTGTTCTGTAATAGGCTTCAAATTATTTTCGTAGCAGCTCCCCTCATACGGTGTCTAGTCCAAAGTTACACAATGTACAGGGCTGTTATTCTGCTCTTTGTAAAGGCCTTATTGAAATTCAAAAGTGCTCACTTTCAATATTGTTCCCAACAGTGCCACCACTGTTTAGACAGCAGTAGCTTGGGGAAGATTTTTCAGTCATCATTTGCTTCTGTAATAAAATTAAATGGAAGGGCTAAAAAAAACCCACAAAACCCTCAGACCATGCCCGTTCATTCTCATGAGCTTATCCTCTCTCCTCTTTCCACTCATTTCATTTGCCCTGAAGCTTTTTCCCAGCCACTGTGATCTTCTCAAATTTCCATGATTTTGCATGTATCTTTTTCTGCTTAGGAAGAGGCCTGCCTTTCTTATGCTTTGATGTTGCAGGGCTAACACTGCCTTCTGATTATGTGATTCATAGTGGAAAGAGTGCTTTTCATGGTAGTATAGCATATAGGGGAAACATTGTACCTTTTATGAAGAGCCTGTCCAAGTAACAGATAAAGCTGAAAAATTAATTCTTATGGCAATTGTAAATGGGACACCCTCAATTATATCATATTATACAACGTTATATAGTTATACAATGAGGAAATATCACTAGTTTTGAAGCACGGCAACACAAATACATGCAAATATATAGGAATGTATCTTACATGTTGGTGTCTTGTTAATTTGCAGGACATTTATTACAGTGCCATTAAGCAGAGAATACAGGACATTTATTATGGTGCCATTAAGCAGAGAATACACTTTCTGTCATAGATATTGAAAAGATATGTTCCATTTAGCCTGAAACGTTACTATAGGACTGCTCTAGCATATAATGAAGCTTACCAGTGTTCTGAAATTCACTTCTCCAGAAGCAAAAAAAAGGGCCAAGATGACAGATATAGATAGCTCACAGACCATATTTAATGTTAGAATTTTTAAAAGGGAAAAACTCTTATAAATTCTCTAGTAAATTACTATGCTCAATAAAGCTTATTAAAACCAGAGTATTTATTGCTTGCAGGACAGGTAACTTGATCTCACAGTAAAGTCATGTAACTGAGATTTTTTTAAGACAGCAGTGAAACAAAATAATTTGCAAATATTCGTAGCCCAGATTCTGAAAGCTATTTAAGGCCTTAAAGTGATGGAAGTTAGATCCTGAAATACTGTTCATGTTAACTACTGGTGATTACATACCCAACTGACTTCACTTTCAGTAAATGTACAAGCATCTCTGGGAGGTTATGCCTACAGGACAAATCTCCTACATTTCCAAGCATTTTTCTGATTGATAGCCATCTATATACAATAAGAGGTACATGCAGACTTGTCAGAGAAGCAGACCTATGAAAAGCAGGCTGAGAGAGATCATGGCCTGGGAGCTCCCAGTTTTAATAAGATAGTACTGGCATATATAAAGATGAGTGCTGAAAACGTTAAAATAACTGCTATTCTAATAGAACAGAAATATCTACATAATTTTTCTTTATGGGAAGTTGATACACAGTTAGATCTTAATATGTGTTTGAGCATTTTCCATACTGGAGGTGCTTTCTGGTGTGAAAAAATACACCACAGGAAAAACAAAAAAGAAAAAAAGAAAATACTCAAACAACCCTCAAACTTTTTCCTTCAGTTATGTGGGCCTTAAAAATAATTTTTAAGTTTACATTTGTAAATTAGAAAGTCATTTTAATAATATAACTCTGAAAAAGTATCATATAGACAGGGGACACAAAATTGGGTTTGGATAATGTTTGATCTTGGTTATGTTTCCAGAATACAAAGTAATAGAAACTGAAAAATACATATGTAACAAAACCAGAAACAAGAGCTGAAATGGTACTATAGGCAGTAAGTCAAAGGCAAGGAAGAGAGGCAAATTTAAAATTTCTCTCTAAGAAAAGGTGTAGAGCTTACAGATGTATTCTCAGGGTCTGAGATCTTTACTACCTGTTGAGTTCTTGTATTGCTGTCTGTTGTAGCTCATTTACTTGGTAGGGCTGGAACAGGCTGCTCAAAGAAGTGGTAAACGCTCCATCTGTGGTGGTGTTCAAGGCCAGGTTGCAAAGAGCCTTGTGTGACATCGTTTAGGGTGAGATGTCCCTGCCCATGGCATGGTGGTTGGAACTAGATGATCTTAAGGTCATTTCCAACCCTAACTATTCTATGATTCTATGTCAGATTAAAAAAAACCAACCAACCAACCAAACAAAAACAAACCCCCCAAAAAAAACCCAACAAAAAACAAAAACAACCCCCCCAAAAAAAAACCCAACAAAAAACAAACAAAAACAACCCCCCCCAAAAAAAAAACAAACAAAAAAAGCCCTCAAAAAACTTCTGAGTACCTTGTTTCATTTAAAAACAATGCTCACAATAGAGCTCCGCTAGTTTGAATCAAGTTATTTGTTGCATGTCAAAATACATAGCATTTTGCCAGTGTCATATTCTGCTGTTACAGTGCAATGTCTGAAGTTGAAAGAGTTGAAAAGGAATGGAATATATTAAATTAAAATGTCATGAATGTAAATATACTAAAGAAAAGATAAAACTGAAAAAAAACCCTCAAATTAAAATCTGATTGAAAATGGACAGGATGATAATGGAGTTCCAGATGAAGTGAATTCTAATTATTTAAAATAAAACTGAAAAAAACAGTATGGATTTAAATTGGTCAGTAGCTTTTCCCATCATTGACCAAATGCATCTACAATCTTAATGGTTATTTTTCTTGATATGCATTTTAAAATTCCTCCTATATGTTATTATTTAACAGTGGGATTAAAAAGATATTAAGTATAATTGTTTAACAGGGAGGTTTCTTATGAATAATTATGCTGTTTCTATGCAGTATTTCTTATTTGAGAGTCATAGAAGTTTTGTGGTACCCTAAAATATGCAGGATCAAGTTCTGATAGCAGTAACAAAAACAGAAAGAAAAAAAAAATCCTTTTTAAGAATAGTGTTTTCAGCTGTGTTAGATGGAAGAATTCCTGGAAAGTCAGTAGATTATATTCAAAGCACTCTGGTTATGTTTTGCCCTTCCTCTGACATTCTTGTATAAAAAAGTGAAAGTAGCATATGCATTTTCCTAATGCTAGGTTGCAAGCTGTTAATTGTCTGTACAATAATTGGGGGCCTATAAGGATGCTGGGGAGGGACTCTTCATTAGGGACTATAGTGACAGGACAAAGGATAACGGGTTAAAACTTAAACAGGGGAAGTTTGGATTGGATACAAGGAGGAAGCTGTTTACTGTGAGGGTGGTGAGGCACTGGAATGGGTTGTCCAAGGAAGTTGTGAATGCTTCATCCCTGGCAGTGTTCAAGGCCAGGTTGGACAGAGCCTTGGGTGATATGATTTAGTGTGAGGTGTCCCTGCTCATGGCAGGGGGTTTGGAACTAGATGATCTTAGGGTCCTTTCCAACCCTAACTATTCTATGATTCTAATATGGAGAAAAACAGTCAACACTTCATCCTCTAGAAAAGGTAGTATAAATACAGCACATGTATATTAATATACATAAAAATATTAATGAACAGTTAGCATACATGACCATTTTTACAGGACAGAGTGACCCAGGTGCAGACACCCTGGTGTACTCTGTCTTTCCTTTCTGGCCATGTGAGCTGTAAGCTGATTGGGGTCAGAGAAGCTGCACAGAGGTGAAAAGTTGAAAGGATCCACATGAGCCCTTAGCACTGCAGCCTTTGCAGTTACTACTTGAAGACTAACATTCCCAGGAGCCCAGAAAGAAATCTGCCAAAAATGACTGTCAGTAAGACTGTGTCCAATCTTACAGACTGCCTGAAATATTTTGATCAGATCTCAACTAAGATAACAGGGAAAGTAGCTTCCTTTGTTTAACAAAGGCTGAATACATAATCTACAACAGGAAACCCCATCTTTTTTTTCAATATACATGTAAACATAGCAGCAGTTGCTGTTATCTGCAGCTAATGGGGCTAATTTTTCAAGAGTATTGCAATCCAAAATCTTCCAAACAGATCTTCAGTCACACAACAATAATAAGGAAAATAATACAACTAGGGAAAAAAAATATTTACAAAAAGAAATCAACAAAGTTGGTGATTTCTGTCCTGTTTTATAATTATTTTAACATACATTTGAAGAAACAGACATGTGGAAACTTCAAATATTTCCAGTAGGTCTTTATTTTAAAGGGAAAGGCCTTGCTAATTCCGTAATAGACACACAGAAAAGCTACTTTAATGCCTGAAAACAGAGGAATTCTTCACTAAGTGCTAAGGAGGATTGGATTAATGAAACTAATGGTCCATGGACACATCATAATTTCTTATTGCCAGAAGCAAGACAGGCTTCAGATGTAGCATTCCTGTGCTGGGTGATTCTGGCCCAAAGCCCAGCCAACCTCTCACACCGAGAGCCTTCAGATCAAATCCTCTCTGCCTCAGCACATGGGTGCTCTTGAGAAAGCTAGGAATTGAAAATATTTTCCGTCTTGGCCTTAATGAGCTCTGGGAAGTAAATGGATTATGGGTGGGCAGTCAGTCAGTCAGACTTTAGAACTGACAGTGAAGATACAGAAGCTTTGCCCTGCTTCCAACCATTCTTCAGCAGCTTTCATGTGTCCTTCCTCACAGTTCAGGTGCAGGAATGAATCACCACTGGTGCCCCGAGGCTGTTCTCTGAAACTTTGCCAGGAGTGAATTTGCTCTGGTATCTCAGAATTTGTTCCTGTCATAGAAGTTGATTTAGGATTTAAATAAAGCCTGTAAATTGAGAGCAGTCCCTTTGCTCCTTGGCTTCTCTGTTCAAGACCAAACTCACAGGTTGTACATAGACTGGCACAATGCTAATATTTTCCTGTTATTCCTTCATTTTCATTTTCTAAAAATACCCTCTTATATAGAAAAAAAAAAAAGGCAGAAATTGTATTTTAAAGTGTCAGTCATAACTGTCATCATGTGTCAACAGGAATAAAATAGCTATTGCAGTTCACAAATTATCAATCATTGCTCTTTTAAAAATGGAGTCTGAACAAAATTAATATTAATATTTTACATTAATCATTGTTCAGAGGTGTCAGGCCTTATTTTGTCAATCCATGATATTGAAAATTACCTACAAACTGACAACTAAGTTTATTCCAGTAAATCTGCTGGGTTTAGATGCATTTTATGACCCTACCTGTCTAGTTCCCTTTGGATAATGAGCTACTTGCCTGTTTGTTTTACTGAACATATTCAGTCTATTGTTGCACAGCATTAATGATCTTCCTGTCTATTCTAGACAGAAGGGAGAGTACTGCTGTTCTTTTCCTACTTGGCAATCTATGGTCCGTGTGACAGCAAAGTAGCAGTGGAAAAAAAACAGAACGAAAATAATTATTAGAAGCCCATGGGGATTAACTAGGAAAATGGAATTTTATTTTATTTTTTTAAATCACCTATTTTATTGGATTTCCCATGAGTTGTAATACTACTCAGCTCTGAGGCTAATGAAGTCCCCTTGTGAATCAAGCTGTTTCAACTATATGTGTCATATCTTGATTAGCATATGTTTCTTCTAAAAATACAGTTTGAAGCCCCTAGGACTTGCCATTTGTTTGCAAGCCTTACTAGACTTTCAACCTCGCATCACTGATTTTAGGACAAAAACTTTACTTTTAATCCTTGCGGAAGAGGCCTAGCTTTGTCTGCAATTCTACTTCAAGTGGAAGGTTAGAAAGGCCCATTTGTCACCTCCAGAACACGACAAAAACAAGGAGCTTTCACAATGTGAAAGGGAAACAGAAGACTGAGCTAGCCTTGACTTTAGAGATAGTCTAATTTGGGAATTCCTGATAAAATGAGATTTTAACCAGAATTCTCTAATAATTTTTTAAAAATTACTTTCTTTGTTTTTTTTTTTTCCAAACTCCAGTCCATTTGTTTAACATCCTGACTGTGAGGATATAGGGGTTACAGTGTCAGCTCTGAGCCCCAAAAAAGAGTATTGAAGGGGAATGCTGCCAGATTTTGTTCTTACAGATTTGCTGTGTGTATTGGCAGTACCCCAAACCTATTTGCACACCAAACTCAAATGGAGAGCTAAGCATGTGTTTACCCTAACACAACATTCTCGCTTTCTCTTTTCAAGTCATAAAGAACAATCTTGAATTGGGAACTCCATCCCTTATCATTCACAGAATCTGCAAAGGCAGCAAAAGTGTTGCTAGCTACACTTCTTTCCAGATGGAACTTCAGCGTGATTTCCACTGGTCCAGAACCACCATGTTCTGGGCACCACTCTTTCCTGGCAGGAGGGGCCATTCCTAGAACAAGGCGGTATCGTTGCTCAGGAGGTTCCGCAGTGAAGGTAGCTACCAGTGGTTGCTACCATTGAAAGACATGTATGCCACAGCCAAACATGTTACATTTCCCTTTCCCAGCCTGATTTGCCCTTGTTCCTCAGACAAGTCACTGTGAGGTGAGAATGTAAGCACAGAAGACATCCTCTTTTGACATGACTCATCTTCCTTAAGTCCTAATCTACCACCTTTTCACACTACTTGGTGCATCTTCTTCATGTCCTGGAAGATGAAAAATTTACTTTTCTTAACACTGCAAGTAGATTAGTACTTTAGGACTTGCCTTGATTGAAATAATGTTCAAACAATGTCTAACAATACTTGTAGGTGTTTTTATTGTAACTGCATTTCTGCAAAGCTTTTTGTTAAAAAAAAATATGTATTTATAACTCTCCTTTCCCTGAGACATCTGCTTTTATTACAGCAGTTTGTGATCAGAGAGACAAGGCTTGCAGTCAGCAGTTTATTGATACCAGCCTGTGCAAAATTACTGTATTTGGCTATGTAGGGCATGATAAGTCAGGTTAATACACCTCACTTTGTTTCAAAGCATCTAAATAGTTTTCCTTTGCATGTGAAAAGCACACGTCAGCAATGTCTTATGGGCGTTAATGCAACTTGGAGCCTGCCAGATGCTTAAAGATCATGGTTTAGTTTCATCTACTGAGGCATGAGGGAGATTGGTTGTGTCACAGAAACTGTGTTGATAATTATGTTAAAGTATGCTCTTGCTGAACAGTTACAAAACGGTTTTGTTTTTCAAACTGAATTTATGCAACTCTCTGCTGTAAATTTGGCAGGGGTGACAATTTTTTGGGGTGATATTTTTTCAGGATGACATTTTTTCAGGGTGATATTTCTGTGGTTCTTCTGCCTGCTCATGTTCCTTTAGTTCTTAGGTTTTCACAGGGATTAGCCTTTAATCAATCAGCACACCTATTCCATATACAAATCAGACTCATAGAGCAAGTCTCTAGAGGATCCAAGCTTTTTCTCTACATATGCAGAGATGGGAGTGCCTGAGATACTAACAGCAGTGATCCAAAACCATTTTTGAGTCTGGGAAGAACAGACCTGCCACCTCGCTATGCCCTTGAGCACCAGCTTTTAGAAACATTTGCTTAGTGAGGCGTCAAATATTTTAAGATATAAGTGTCAAATCCATGAAGCCTTGCAGACCACAGTGGACTTGCATGTCTCTGCTAAGGGACAAATACAACTGCGTAATATTGCTAGTGTAAGTCTCCTGCATAGATAAATGCAATGGCAAATGTGCACCCTGAAAATCACTTAGGTTCTTTTTTTTCAGTGAGGAGAATGGAAACTTTCATTTTACCCTTGCAGTTAAAATAAAGCATTGTGAAAGTAACCAAGTTCTAGCAAAGAAAATACGTCAGAAAGGAGTACTTCTTTACAAATATTTGAAAGATTATACTATTTACTTTTTTCTTGACTCATTAATTTCCATTATATTTTTTTATCTAATATAATGTGGTTTTAATTAATGGTACATTATCCCTGAAGCAAAGATGATATAAAAGTCTTAAATAATTCTTAAATTCTTAATTATTTTTTTATCAGTTTCAGTGAAAATAAAGAAAGCTTTTGTATAAAAGAGTGATTTTCAGCCTTAGTCAATTGGTTTAATAGCAGTTCAAATTCCTGTCTGGGATGTGATAAAAGTTATTTCAAATTTGCTTTTAATTTACAAAGAGCAGAAGATCGTCTTAGATCAGTGAAATAATTCAGACAGTATACTTTTCACAGAAAATTCAATAGGGCTGCAGTGTTATTTATAAGCATGTTGATTTCTAAGAAAATAATAAAAAAAAAGAAGTATAAAAATGAGGATTCTAAGTACCAATTATTATAAGAAATTAATCCACCTGAAATTATTACCCAAAGTATGTTTTTACCAATAAAATATGATGATACCTACTTTCAGTTCATATCCTTGTTAAAACGTCAAGAGGCCTCATTTACAAACTGCAGTTATGCAAATGCAGCATTTAACTAGGCAGGAGAGCATTCCTGTGGCATTGTATGTAGGAGAAAAAATAATGGATGATTTTACTGTAGTTGGTGAAGCATATCATATGAAAAAAAGTTTTTCATAACAAATTCATCCAGTGTTATATAGTCAGACAAGAGATCCAAAACTGCTAAGGAATATGTGCTAGGTCCCCAAGGTTGTGGCATTGACAAGTATCTGGAACATTGTGCTGGGTACTATTCAACCAGCTACACTAGGAGAGAAAACAGTATTTTGCTCCTTGAAAAATCTCCCACCAGCAGGGTCAGGAGGTTGCATGCCACTTCCAGGCAAAACAAGACCTGAGGAAATCTGAGTTTAAGATGAAGTCCATCTGCATGAAAGCTACAAACCAGACAGCCTACCCATTGTGTTAACACAATGTCCAGCTGAATCCATGGTTTTGCCAGGAAAATACTTGTTAATATTGAGTGAATAACTGCTAATATCATGTAAGCATGGGCTCATACCCTATTGTAATATATGAATCTTGGCAGAAAAAGATAAACATTAGGGCTGTTGTTTCAACATAATTTTCTGAGTTTGAGGTTGATAAAATACTTGACTGGTTATCTTCCAGTGCTTCTCCCTGGCCACAGCTTTTACTAAATCCTAGAGTCCTTGACCCAACAGAAGGTCTGTTGGGCATCTTGTAGTGATGATCACTGCTTCACCACAACAGCACAGATTTTCTGGAAAGGTAAAAGGCTGTATTTTAGGAATAAAGCTGTGTGATTCAGCTCCCTGCTCTTGCAGTCACTCTGCCCTGCTTGTCCCTTCTAGCGTGATCTGCAGTCAGCAGGAGAAGTTTTTTAACTGGCAGCTCTCCAAGCTTTATTCACTGGTAGCTCAGCTCCAGCCAAGCAATGCCCCCACAGAGTGACAACTACATCGCTGCTTGACTTCCCTCCAACCAAGACCAATAAACACAGTTGTGATGCATTTTTGCTGTAGCTACAGATGCCAAAGAAAATGGGGCCTAACAAACTCCTGACATTATTCCTGCAGAAAACAGATTACATGGTAAGGCTGCCAAAGCAGCACTGTAAATGCTCTAACCAGAACAGCTATAATAAGAAGGAATTATATTTGTCAGTAATTTTGTTGGTAAAAAACTATCCCCAGACTCCTCTTGCATGTTTCTCACTCATCAAAGCATTTCTAGTTACATACTAGAACATGGTGAAGCAGCTCTCACATATCTCATTTTCTTTACAAAGGCACTTTAAGCACTGTAATATTCCTAATTACCACTCAGAGGAGGTTACAAAGATCCAGAAAGGATCACTCTGTGTCTGTCCTTAATGTGTTTATCTGTACTTACCAAAGAGATTTTGCTGAAATGTCGACCACAGATTGTTGTAAAGTTACAGGCCACTGAAGCTAACCTCAAGATCCCATCTTTCCTTGAAGGTTTAGGTAGACTTTCAGGTTACAGGTGGGACATTTTCTATGAGGTTGCTTTTCTAGAAGTCCTACTTTGACAAAATCTGTGAAAGAGTTCTTCTAGCCTAGGCATTTTATTTTGCAGGGGAAAATGTGGGTCATTTATTTCAGGGCGAGGATGGCTACAGACGTGATACTCTCCTAGGTGCAGCAGTAGCAGTCATTTTTCTCCTTCTTAGTAGCTGGTACAGTGCTGTGTTTTTAACTTTCAGCCTGGGAACAACACTGATAACACTGATGCTTTTAGTTGTTGCTAAGTAATGTTTACTCTGATCCTGCCCCTCTACTCTGCTCTCATGAGACCTCACTTGTAGTATTGTGTGCAGTTCTGGTGTCCTCAACATAAAAAGGACATGGAGCTGTTGGAACAAGTCCAGAGGAGGGCCACGAAGATGATCAGAGGACTGAAGCATCTCCCATATAAAGATAGGCCAAAAAAGGTGGGGCTGTTCAGCCTGGAGAAGTCTGAGGGGAAACCTCATAGCAGCCTTCCAGTATCTGAAGGGTGCCTATAGGGCTGCTGGGGAGGGACTCTTTGTTAGGGACTGTAGTGACAGGACAAGGGGTAATGGGTTCAAACTTAAACAGGGGAAGTTTAGATTGGATATAAGGAAGAAATTTTTTACTGTTAGGGTGGTGAGGTGCTGGAATGGGTTGCCCATGGAAACTGTGAGTGCTCCATCCCTGGTAGTGTTCAAAGCCAGGTTGGACAAAGCCTTGTGTGGCATGTGTAGTGGTTTAAACCCAGCCATGCAGCTCGTTCACTCACTCAACCCCCCTTTTCTTGCACTCCCCCTGCTCCTAGAGGGACGGGGAGGAGAATCAAAAGAATGCAACTCCCACAGGTTGAGATAAGAACAGCCCAGTAACTAAGGTATAACACAAATCTCTACTGCAACCACCAATAATAATGATAAAGGAAATAACAAGGAAAGAGAATACAGCATCTCACCAACCACCAACAGATAACTCACCCCACCCTGCCTGACCGAGCACCAACAGATATCACCTCCAACCCTGCAGTCCCTATCCCTTCTGGGTAACTCCCAGTTACATCCTGGGCATGACGTGCTTTGGTATGGAATAACTCTTTGGATAGCTTGGGTTAGGTGTCCTGTCTTGGGTTAGGTGTCCTGTCTCTGCTTCCTTCCAACCTCTCCTCCTCACTGGCGGAGCATGAGACTCAAAAAGTCCTTGATCAGAGAAAAACATTACTTAGCGACAACTAAAAACATCGGTGTTATCAGCTATGTTCCCAGACCAAAAATCAAAACCACAGTGCTGCACCAGCTACTAAGAAGGAGAAAAATTGACTGCTACTGATAGACCCAGGACAGCATGGTTTAGTGTGAAGTGTTGGAACTAGATGATCTTAAGGTCCTTTCCAACCCTAACTATTCTATGACTCTATGACTTTTCAGTCTTGTGCTCTGCCAGTGAGGAGGAGCACAAGAAATCAGGATGAAACAGAGACAGGACACCTGACCCAGACTAGCCAAAGGGGTATTCCATACCACAGTACACCATGCCCAATATACAAACTGGGGGCAGTTACCCAGAAGGGCTAGATCACTGCTAGGGTCTGCATGGGTATCGGTCAGCAGGTAGTGAAAGGTTGTATTCTCTCCCCTTGCTATTATCATTATCCCCTTGCTATTATCATTATTATTATTATTGGTGGCAGCAGCAGTGGTTTGTGTTATACCTTAGTTACAGGACTGTTCTTATCTCAACCCATGGGAGTTACATTTTTTAAATTCTCTTCCCCATCCTTCCAAGAGTGAGGAGAGGAAGTTAGGGGGGAGTGAGAGAGTGACTGCACAGTTCTGAGTTACCAGCTAGGCTTAAAACATAGCAGTTCTCTTTGGCCCTTCTGGCCAAACCTCCCAAGAACACTGTTTTCTGTCATTGACTCCAGAGACCGACTGGGTGGAGATATTCTGACCCTCCTTGCAACCTACCATATTCCCTGCACACCAAATAGGACTACAGAACAATGCACAAATAGGGATTACAAGAAAGCATACTGTCCCAGATCTACATTACATGACACTCCTGTAGAATCAGCTTCAACTGCAGTAGAAGTGGTTCTGAAGACAGCATAAGCAAGCCTACAAGTATGAGGAACTGGTACATCATCACCTGAAATGTCTTTAGGAGCAGTATGAAACTGTGAAAAGGGATATAAACCTGTACTGCAATCCAGAGGGCAAAGATTATAGAGATAACAGCAGGACTGACTCTGAAGAGGTCCACTCAATCCCACCAGGACCTCCAGCTCCACATCAGCTTAGGAAGTGCAGCAAGGAGAGTTATAGAGGAAATGAGAAAATAATGCACTCACAGGTTTTGCTCCATGAAGTAATCGTGTTCCTGCTTATGGCAGGGGGGTTGGAACTAGATGATCTTAAGGTCCTTTCCATCCCTAACTATTCTATGATTCTATGATTCTATAGTATGTATTCACAGTTTACACAGTACATAATGTGTTATCACAGTTTAGAAATCTGTGAATGTACAATTTCTCTGGTCCAAAATTATCCATTCGAATAAAGTACAACAGTTTCAAGAGGTGGGTTATGAGAAAGAGAGAGATGATTAAATTGAACTTTTGACTTAGGTATGTTCCTGTTATGTTGCAATAGGAGGTAATGTATGAGGGGTTAAGGTGTATCTTTAGTAAATTTAGAGACACCAAGGTGGGCAGGAGTGTCGTTCTGCTTGAGGGTAGGAAATCTCTGCAAAGAGATCTGGACAGGCTGGATTGATGGGCTGCGACAAGTTGCATGAGATTCAACAAGGCAAAGTGCCAGGTCCTGCACTTGGGTCACAACAATGCGGTGCAGTTCTACAGCCTTGAGGAAGAGTGGCTGGAAAGTTGCTTGGTGGAAAAGGAGCTGAGGGTGCTGATTAACAGCCAATTGAACATAAGCCCGCTTGTGCCCAGACAGCCAGGAAGGCAAACAGCATCCTGGCTTGTATCAGAACTAGTGTGATCAGCAGGGCCAGGGCAGTGGTTGTCCCCCTGTACTCAGCACTGGTGAGGCTACACCTCCAATACTGTGTTCAGTTTTGGTCCCTCACTACAAGAAACACATTGAGGTGCTGGAGCGGGGCCAGAGAAGGGCAACAAAGCTGGTGAAGGGTCTTCAGCACAAGTTTTATGAAGAATGGCTGAGGGAACTGGGGTTGTTTAGTCTGGAGAAGAGAAGGCTCAGGGAGGACCTTATAGCTCTCTACAGCTACCTGAAAGGAGGTTGTAGTGATGTGAGGCTTGGTCTCTTCTCTCAAGTAACAAGCAACAAGACAAAAGGTGTTGGCCTTAAGCTGCACCAGGGGAGGTTTAGATCAGATATTAGGAAAAATTTCTTTACAGAGAGTGTGATCAGGTTCTGGAAAAGGCTGCCCAGAAAAATGGTGTAATCACCAACCCTGAAAGTGTTCAAAAATCATGCAGATTAAGACCTTAGTGACTTTGGTTTGGTAGTGGACCTGGCAGTCCTGGGGTGATAATTTGACTTGGTGATCTTAGAAGTTTTTTTCAGCCTAGTTGATTCTATGATTTTATTTTTATGTCAAGGATGTTCTGCAAAATGTATTGATTATTCCTCTTCTCTCACAAACTTTTTCACATATTCCTTCACCATAGAACTTATACACAGCACAGTCTACATCCACTCTATCTTTCTTCAGCCTTTAGATCTCTAGGTAACTGTTCTGAATCCTTTCTTACCTTTATTTTCTTTCCAATAATTACACTATATCTGCATAAACAACTGGGATTTTTTGTTGTTGTTTTTATTGTTTGGTTTGTTGGTTTGGTTTTGATTTTTTTTTTTTATTACCTCTCTTTGTCTATAAGATTTTCAAGAAAGCTATTATTTGCCCTTTTTTGGCAAAGTGTTTTGGCCTTTTTCTGAGCTGAATCAGTAATTTGTAATAATGTACCAAACAGGACATTCACAACTCATTTACCATTTGTTTGCCTGTCCGTATTACATGTTTTATTTAGCTGGTAAGTTTCCCACTGACTCATTAATGTGTGCAGCTCATATCATGCTAAACTAGATTCCTACCAAGACCTTCCCACCCTGATGCTATCTCATGGTGTTTTAGATTAATTGGAATTTTTGACTAAGTGAAAGCCTAAGGCATTTAACTAACAAAATAAAATTAACATAGGCTGTCTGTTATTGAGAACTACTAAACTAAAAGCTCAGGTTTGTATATTACTCATTTTTTTTTCAGCATATATATGAGCTGACTATTTAAAAAAACATTAACTTTACCTGCTACCATATCTGACAAAACTTTGGAAACTTCGTCATTCCCTGATGTCTTTTTCTGTTTGGTATATCACTTCTATATGCTGCTTCCTGGTATTTCTGTGTATATATATATATATATATATCCCATAAATTATATGTTTGTTCCACTAATTTCATATTCTCCTTTACATTTCATTCAATCTCCAAGCTGTTTCAAAGCATTCTTGTTAAAGTAAGCCTTGCGTCCAAAGCAGATAGTCTAAACATCTCAGCTGATACATTTCCAAATACTTGCAATACCCAGTCTAGGGGTGAAACCTCTGCTCAGAAGTCAAATACTGCTTAATCTATACAATGTTTTAAGCATTCTGTGGTGGGCATAGCTCCATGTTTCATCTTTAACTATAACTCTGATACAAATATATAATTGTTTACTATTCCAGACTGTCAAAAAAATAAAAAGTCACATTGATCATAGAAGTTGAACTTTAACAGCCTAAAAGTTCCAAGCTTTCACTTAAAAAACCCTCACACTATGCATACAGCCTACATCAAGATCTTGATATTTATGATCTCACTCCTTTATATGTCTGTCCGACTATTAGATACTGAGGCATTCAATATGATAGCATCCACACATCTATGTACTCAGGGTGTAAAAGTCATTCTTTATCTGGGTGTATGTCTATTACTGAAAACAACAGAGGTGAATTAACAGTACTTGAAAATACCACTTTTAATATTAATGCCTGTTCCTCAGCCTCACTGAAATGTTTTGTGATGAAGTCTGAGCTCCAAAACTCTGTAAGAATGTCCCAAGACAAATTATATAGAGAAGTCAGATTTTGCTTTCATCATTTTCATTTGTAAGTATATTTTATGTTGTGGTTGCTGATGATATGTATCAATGTTCTACAAGAACATTTTGTGGGCATTCCATACTTCTGAGGAAACTAAAAGGATGGAGAAAACTAGGACAGGCATGATATAAAAACTGCGGCCCCACTTAATATAGCTTGTAAGCACATGCTTAATTCTCAGATCTGACTATGGTGAAATATGAAGCTGTTTTTCTTTGGGTTAAACAATGTCATCACCCCCAGCCTAAACCTTTCTGATCAAATGTCTAAAATACACATCTTTTACTAGCTGTAGTAATAAGATAGTACTATAGTAATATAGAAACTACATACATTCCTTCACCTTAGACAAATTTGTACTACTACTGCTGGCTAAAATAATTTTAACAAAGCTTTTTGAACAGAATGTAACACTTTGGCAGAACCCCTTTTGTACTGTTCTGGCTTTTCATCAAACAAACATTAAACATTTGCAAAGTAAATTACAGTGAACCAGGAACTATTAGTTTCCACCATTTTTTCAATGGAAAAATATTTCCCAGTCCTACTATAAACTTAAAGTTTGCATATTCTTACAGAAACTCCACCAATCCCAAAGCTGTTTTTCTTCCTCTGACTGCAGTAATAAAAAATAAGTTTAATTCAGAATTCCCCCAGAAACATTGTAGCTTTTGGCAAAAGCATGCAACTTTATTTATAAGGAGCTGTAAGGATCCTTTTTTTTTGCCTATAGATTTTAATCTCGTCACTCATGACTAGTTGTTGTCATGCAAGTTTTAGTTAAGTCTGAAACTAAGTAATTTAAATAGAAATTATTATGCTAATTTTGTTATTAAGCATTTTTATATTAAAATCATTGCAAGCAATAATTTAGGAATACAAACAATAATTAATGATGAAAATAAGCTATTATGTAAATTCACATGCCAAATATTTGAGCCGATCAGTTTCTGAAAAGGAAAGGTTTATAAAAACTATTTGAGAATAATTTCTTAAATTTAGTGAATTAAAATTAATTATGAAATTACTATACAGAAAAAGACTGTCATAATAGCTATATTTCAGAATGATTTATTTGCCCTTTTGGTCAGGACTCAGCTTCCCGTTTGTTGGACCAAAATCAAACCTTCTAAAAATGTAATTTAAAAGGGGTAAAAAATGGTCAATGAAATGAGCAGGAGTTTTTAGGATTGCTGTGAAAGCGTGGTAATTTTACTGGAAAAATAATACATGAGAAAAATACATTGCATGAAACTGGTCTAAATGCTAACAGTTCTTAACAGTGTCTGTTTTAGGAAAATTCACATAAAATGTAAAGCACTATTTCTACGGGGCTGAAATGAGGATCATAGGGGTGTTGCACCCCAACTAGAAGGAAGCGCAGCAGGAGGGCCAGGAGACTTCCTTGGATGGATAAGGAGCTGCTGAGGAAAAATCAAATGAAAAAAGAGGCTTATAAAAGGTGGAAGCAAGGACAGGTGGCCTGGGATGAATACAGGGATGTTGTTAGGGAAGCTAGGGACCAGGTGAGGAAAGGTAAGGACCAGTTAGAATTAAGCATAGCAAGGGATGTTAAGGATAAAAGGAGGAATTCTACAGGTACACTGTGAATAAAAGACCCTCCGGAAACTATCGGGTGAACTGGCTACGCAGGATTTGGAGAAGGCTGAGGTTCTGAACGATATCTTTTCCTCAGCCTTCAATGGCAAAGGCTCTGACCACCCAAGTCTTGGAAGTCAGATGCAGGGACTGTGAGAATGAAGACCTTGGGCCCACGGTAGGAAAGGATCTAGTTTGAGATCACCTTGAGAACCTGAACATGCAAAAGTCCATGGGACCTGATGAAATCCATCCAGAAGTCCTGAAGGAGCTGGCAAATGAAGTTGCTAAGCCACAGTCCGTTCTATAGGAATGCTGGTGAGGGACTCTTCATTAGGGACTATAGTGACAGGACAGGGGGTAACGGGTTCAAACTTAAACAGGAGAGGTTTAGATTGGATATAAGGAGGAAGTTCTTTACTGTAAGGGTGGTGAGGCACTGGAATGGGTTACCCAGGGTAGCTGTGAATGCTTCATTCCTGGCAGTGTTCAGGGCCAGGTTGGACAAAGCCTTGGGTGACCCTAAGTGTAACCCTAACCCCTGCCCATGGCAGGGGGATTGGAACTAGATGATCTTGAGGTCCTTTCCAACCCTAACTATTCTATGATTCTATATTCTTAGAAAAAAAGATCCAAAGTTCAAATAATCAGCCATTCTCCACATCTATTAAGAAGATTCACTTTCTTATTTTTTCTGAGAGACAGAAACAAACAAAATAAACCAGGTGTCGTGGTTTAAACCCAGTCTCTACTCCCTCCCCCTCTTTTTTCCTCCCCCCTTTCTTCCTCCCCTCTCCCAGAGGGATGGGGAGGAGAATCGAAGGAATGCAACTCCCACGGGTTGAGATAAGAATAGTCCAGTATCTAAGTTATAACAGAAATCACTATTGCTACCACCAATAATAACGGTAAGGAAATAACAACGGAAGAGGGTACGATACCACCCGCCGAAAATGGTCAGAATAAACATTACTTAGCGACAACCAAAAAATCACTGGTATTATCAGCTATGTTCCAGGGAGAGTGAATACATAAAAACTGCATCAGCTACTAAGAAGCTAAAAAACCTGACTGCTACTGCTAAACCCAGGACACCAGGAAAATTTTATCTGAAGACAACTGTGCATTTCATTTAAAGATTCTTTTTAAGTGGGTGAAGATAAATGCTAACTCTTGACATGATATTTTGAAATTTCTAATGCATAAAGGAACTTCTTATGAGCCTGTTTATCCATAAACAAAGCTTCCAGAAGATGATCTATTAAAGGTTGGGACTAATTGTCTCATTCAGTTGTGTAATTCTACATTTTTATTTTTTCTTCCCTGGGGACATATGTTTTTATCTGACATCCAGACAAACTTTAGGTAATAATTGTCAGTTTAATTCGAGATGCTTACCCATGAACAGTGGTTAAGTCATGTCACTGATTGCCAGACCTACCAGAAAACCTCACATGCAACACCTCAAGCAATTTGCAATATGTAGGAGTCATCATTTGTGGAGCTAGAAGTGATCTTAACTGTCTATGTCCGGCATAGTAGGGACCAGGTAGAACAGTAGTCTCAACCTTTACAGGGACTGTTGGACAAGTTGAAATGGCACATAAGACCAAACTGAGGTGGAATTAAGAATTTAGGTTACGATAAAAGACACAGTAAGGAACTACACTCCATCCTCAGATGCTTTTCAGCTACCTAAATTATCCAAAAAACCATATTCTGGAATAGTTACAGTTTTTCAGCCAAGTGTACATGTCCATATACTGACACATATTCTACAGCCTGTGCCCAAATTTTGCAACTCCACAAGCCTCTCATATCTCAGAACCTCTTATTTACAGACTGTTTTGTGCAGCTGATCAGAACAAATGGGTATCACTATTAGAGTGGGGAGCAGCAGTTGCTATTAGCAATTCTGTATTCTCATTAAAATTCTCATTTTCAAAATTGGACCACAATCCCAGTCGCATTTCTTTATTTGTTTTGTTTTGTTGTTTTTTTTTTCTCTTGTTGGGTTTTAGCTTTTCTAAACTTCCTCTCATCTGGGACAAGAGGTCTTCATCTCAGGATGTACCTAAACCACACTTCTTACAAAGTTTGTTTCTTTGTTTCTGAAGCATTTGCAGTGTACGTGTGAATCTCTTCTCCATACTAAGAATCCCTTCTTCATTTTCTCAACGTGCCTTTCTAAGATTATGTATGTTTGGGGGTGGTGTTGCAAGTCCTTTAGATGTGGCTGAGTTGAGTAACTGCAGCACTGGTATCCCTTAGATAAAAGACTGAGCTAGCAACTTTTCCTGCGGCAGGGTACATGTTTCTAATTCTTGCTATTCCCAGATTTAAGGCAGATAGCATATTCTCTTTAGTAGCTTGGATTCCTGCAGATGTAAGGATATAAGGTAATTATTCTTAGGCTGCAGCTGAAAGTCTTAGATGGAAGTTTAGCATTCAATTCTTAGTATTGTTTCTTCTGCACATTAAGTCAGTCAGAACTGCTCAATTGTCTTTACTTATGGTTGTTCTCAGCTGTTTTCATCACAGTTAGCCACTTACTGGTGTAGCAATGGTTTCATTTGCACTTCAGAGAAGAGGCACAGTGGGGAGTCTTGTAAGGTCAGTCTCAGAGTAAGCACTGAAGTTGCCTGTTGTGTGGAGATTCAGACCTGATAAGGAAGGACAGTCCAATGCTGGTGTAAGAATATGTGTATCCTAAAATGTGAAGAGTAGCATACTTTCACCAGAGACCCAGTTTAAGGGTCTTGAAAGCATTTGTTTACAATGGGACATAAGCAGATCATTTGATCTAAGCCAGCCAGCAGATATACTGTGGAAACTTTTGTCAAAGGTATAGAAGCTAGGAGAGATTTACCACAAAACACAATGTGCATGTGGTAAAGAATTATTGTAAATTATATTCTGAAGTATTTGTATTTAATTTATGTATTCTGGATCTACATATGGCAGTCAGACCTTCTGTTGTTCTTCTATTGTTCTTTTGTTAATGACCTTCTGGTGTCATTGGGAAGTCACTTATAACTCTTACCATTTTCTTTTATTAACTCTTATTCTGATTTCTATTTAAGTGTCAGGACTACCCTTTCAGGTTCGTTTTTATTCTTCTGGGTTTCATAGCTAGAATCTTTAGCAAGAATATGTGGAGCAAAAATACAGATACTGACAAAAAGAAGTTAAAGGTTGCACACAGTTTTCACCTGTGCATTAATAAGTAAAACATTTCAGTTTAACGAAGTTTTTGACTGGCTATGAATATGCAACCAACAGTGACACACTTTATTTTAGTTTAATTTATTTTTGATACACTTCTGGTACACTTATTTCACTTATTTTTAGACCTTAAACTGGGGGGGGGGGGGGGGGGTA
>NDXB01018198.1:41840-70053 GCA_002631895.1 Agapornis roseicollis
AAAAAAAAAAAAAACCCAACCCCCTAAACTTTATGACCTAACAGCTGCAGCTGGTTGTTTATGCTTTAGGTTTGGTGTTGGGCTTTTTTGAGGGGTGTTTGGTTTTGATTTTGTGGTTTTGTTGGTTTTTTGGTTTTGAGAGGAGGGTGTTTTTTGTTTGTTTGGTTGGTTTTTTTTTTTGTTTTTGTAATATCCCCTCCTGATATGTAGGCCTTAACTTGGTAGTCAAGAGTTTCCCTCTTTTCGCCTCCAGACCTTATAACTCTAAACTTTTTGATATCATTTGGAGCTGATTTTACCCTCCTGTGCAGTTGCTACCGATCTAGTTTTGATTTTCCTTCAGACTTTCTTTAAAGGTTATCATCATTAAAAATACCTGGTGGGAATACCTGAAGCACTTGTTTCAGGTAAAGAAAGCAATTTGAGGTGATTTAATTGGTCAAAATACAAAATCCTTAGCACACTGTAAAGTCCCTTGCTGGATGTGGCTGGAGGAGGTTTTCATTATTTGCAGATAAGCAGAAACATATGTCTCCTATAAGATGTGGTTGTTTTAAAAACTTCTGGAGTGGAAAAAGGAAAATTAAATTAAGACCTGACAAAATGGTGCAGAACATTTTTGCTGCTGTTGAGTTTATTGATCACTGTTAATAGCAAAGCTGCTGTGCAAATTAAAGGAACACTGTTGACCTCAAAACCTCAGACATGTAATGAAAGGTTTCAGTGGTGGCTAAAGGATATGAAATGAACCCTCTAAATTACAAGGTGAGCTGAAATATGTTAGAAATTATACACATTGCAATGTGTTCTACCCTGGAAAGATTTACTTATGGATATAAGTCTCAAGCAAAGAATGCTTGGTTTTTACTAGAGAGTATCTCAGTGTGGGGAGGTTTGTACCACATGTACTTCACCTTTTAAAGTTACTTGAATAGTATTGCTTTGATGACCTAACATGAACACCAATGCACAGTATCACTAAGCATGTTTAACTGTAGCCTGACATCTGACATTCAATATTTAAAGGGTGCCTTCAAGGAGGCACTCTTCACCAGGGACTGTATAGATAGGACAAGGGTAATGGGTTCAAACTAAACCAGAGGAAGTTCAGGTTAGATATAAGGAAGAAGTTATTTACTGTGAGGGTGGTGAGGCACTGGAACAGGTTGCCCAAAAAAATGGTAAATGCTGCATCTCTGTCAGTGTTCAAGGCCAGGTTGGACAGAGCCTTGGGTGACATGGTCTAGTGTGAGGTGTCCCTGCCCATGGCAGGGGGTTGGAACTAGATGGTTTTAAGGTCCTTTCCAACCCAAACCATTCTATGATTCTATGATTCTATCTACAGTTACCACTTTTATAAGTTTTTGAGAAATGAGAGCAATGCTCCTGAGTAAGAGTCATCTTACTTCCTGGATTTGATTATGATGGAGGGAACATAAAGTACACTGAAAAAGCAATGGCTACTATAACATATAGTCCATAAGAAGGAACAGAATGAAAAAAAGAGTGAATTTTGGCCAATTTCAAGGACTGACTCATATTCCAAAACTATGTGCCTGGCATGTAATAAAACCTATTAGATAAACTAGAATGGCTGTAAACAAAGTGCTACTATCTTTCACTGCTTCATGTGTAAAACTTTTCAGATAACAAAAACCAGATATTAATGTATATTTCTCCATCACAAGCTAAATCCAACAATTGATTCCTAGACTAATGTCCTGCCATGTTTTATCAGTAACGAAGGGAAAATAACAATGTAGGACATCATTAAGTACAGCATCAATGTTTTTGTTTTGTTCGCAGTCTTCTTTCTCCATTTGGATCTCATTGTCTGTAATCTTACCAGAACAACTGTACTTCATTTCTCCATTACTGAATTTTATACTTTGAACTTATAGTGCTGCAGATGGCAGTACTATTGATCTAAGGATTGCTCAAGCCTAAAAACACCAAGAAGAACAATGAACATTTATGTCAGGGAGTATCACCAAAACTTAAGAATATGCTTGTTGAACAATGGGGACCAATTAGTGAATATTTGTGGGGAATTAGAAAAGCAATAAAATAAATCCAATATTTGGAATACTTGAGATATTATAGCTTGAGGTTGCTGCTGGAACTCATAAATCTGAAAATTCTGTTTCACATACATCAGAATCAGGTTCCAGTCATGGTGTTTTCTTGATGAAACTTTTTCTCTCATTTTCAGTTCTTAATGAGGAAAAAACTAGGGTTGGTTTTTTGTTTGTTTGTTTGTTTGTTTTTGTTTATTTTGTTGTTTTTTTTTTGTTTTGTTTGTTTTATATTATAGTGGTGCTTAAATTTTATCCTTAAAACTTACATGGTATTCCCTCTTTTATTGTTATTTTAACTTTTTTAGTTTCTGAGACATGAACTAAACACTATAGATAGAAAAGAATCATGATGAACTTATAAAGAAGTATTCTACATGTTTTGATCAACTTGGTGACCTCCTATTATGAAGTGGCTGGTTTGATATATAGCGGAAGAGCAATGGATACCATCTACCTTGACTTCAGTAAGTCTTTCAACACTGTCTTTCATAAGATCCTCATAGAGAACTCACAAAGTTTGTGCTGGATGAGGAGATAGTGAGGTGGTCTGAAAACTGGCTGAATGATCAGGTCCAGAGAGTGGAGATCAGTAATACAAAATCTAGCTGGAGGCCAGTATCTAGTTGGTACCCCAGGGGACAGTCTGGATCTGGTACTGTTCAGTTCTTCAGTGGTCTGGATAATGCAACAGAGTATACTGTCAGCAAGTCCACAGACTAAGAGTGGATTATACACCAGAAAGCTATTCTGCCATTCAGAGGGACCTTGACAGGCTGGAGAAATAGGCTGACAGGAACCTCATGAACTTCAACAAGCAGAAGTACAAAGTCCTGTACCTGGGAAGGAACTGCACCATGCATCAGCAGATGCTGAGGGCTACCCAGCTGGAAAGCAGAAAAGGACGTAGGGGTCATGGTAGACACCAGGTTGAGGTGATCCTTCCTTATTCAGTACTGATGAGTCAACACATGCAGTACTGTATCCAATTCTGGGCTCTTCAGTGAAAAAGACACATACTAGAAAGAGTACTGTGTCAAGACACTAAGATGATTAGAGGAGTGGATCATCCCTCCTATGAGGAAAGGGTGAGAGCTGGGACTGTCCAGCCTGAAGAAGAGAAAGCTCAGGGGTATCTCATCAATGTGTACAAATACCTGACAGGTGAGAGGTGTAAAGGAGAGGGAGCTAAGCTTTTTTCACTGGTGCTCAGTGACAGAACAAGAGGCAATGTTCACAAACTGAAAAACAGGAGGTTCTGTCTGAACACTTTTTTTCTGTGAAGGTGACTGAGCACTGGCACAAGATGCCCAGAGCTGTAGTGGAATATCTCTCGTTGGAGGTAATCAAATGCCTGGGCAACTGTCTAGAGCCAGTGTCCCTGCTTAAGCAGGGTGGTTGGACCAGGTGACCTTCAGAGGCTGCTTCCAACCTCAACCATTCTGTAATTGTGTGATTCTGGTCTGATAGGCATGGGGTTTTGAACTGCGGTTCAAGAGTATCATAACCTTTTGCTATTAGATCTTCAACTAACCTATTGAATCAATCCCAAGAAGGTAACTAAAACATCCATGTTTCTTTTCCCACTTCTTTGCTATATTAGATTTTCAAACCAAGACTGCCTGTTTGGGGACTGCCTGGGTTAATGACTAATCAGTGTTTTTACTAGTTACTATGAATTACATGGTTACAAAAAAACATAGCAACTAAAAGCTAGTGTAAAAATTTCATTAGGCAGGATATCATTGCCTGTCCTGTATCACAGGTCACTGTGTTCCAGAACTGTAAAACTATGAACTATTTTCCTTAGAAGAAAAGTGACAAAAATGTAATAATCTCTCTAATGATCAAAGTGTAATAAAACTGTGAGGTGGGAAAACTTCTCACTGCCTGTAGATGTAATATTTGGCATTGAGCAAGGTTACTGAGTGTCTTCCTTTCATGGACAGTCAATTTGTAAATATGGAAAGTACATGTATTTCTATGTATCTAGATGTTTTCCCTTGGAATATGATACTGCTGCTTTTGATCTCTTGTTTGTTCCTTGTTCCATGTCCAGTCCTCTGAAGGATCTGCTCTCATAGGCCTTCCATGCTTTACTCTTCTGTGTCATGAACAGGGTTCCTCATACTGCAGCCACAAAGAAGGGGATTCTGCAGGGGTTTGATCATGTGCCCTTTCCAAAAAAAATATCTGTGCATTTCAGAAGATCATGCTTTCTCATTTGAGAAGGGGAAATACAAGCATGTTTGTCTAGAAGTGTTTAAGTTACATTTGCTTAAATATTCCCCATGAATATGGACAATATTGGAAATTGTAGCAATATGTATCATATAAGGAAAGAGTCAGACAGACAAGTCCAGGTTGGACAGAGCCTTGTGTGATATGGTTTAATGTGAGGTATCCCTGCCCATGGCAGGGGTTTGGAACTAGATGATCTTAAGGTTCTTTCCAACCCTAACTACTCTATGATTCTATGACATGAAATGTGTTCATGTGTTAATAATTGAATTCATTTTCACTAGTGTACATGTGTGAAATATTATCATTTTAATGAAAACATGTTGAGCTTTCTCAATTATAAATTAAAAACTGCAGTCATATTTCAAACTTTGTATGTATGCATTGATAACTCTACTAGCTTGTTACCTGTCAGAGTTCATTACAGAACAAAAAGCTGGAGTATTTAACTGAGGTAACCCACTGAGCACATTTGGTCCCAAATTCATACTGGAGTTTAACAAGTCTAAAAGTAATTTAATTCTGAACTTTAAGGAAGAAGCTGTGACCACTTTAAACAAGGGCTGTGTCACTGTGATACGAGATTGAAGTCTGGCTGACAGGAGCAATGACAGTATTCAAGACTTATTCATGCCACTGTCTCTTCATAAAAGAGACATTATGTACATCTGCCACTTTTACCAAAATGTCTATGCTGGGAGGAGACTGCAAACACATTTACTGGTGTCATTCAACTACATCTCCAGCCCTCATTTTCTTTTTTGTCCTTACTAGTCTGACACTTAAAAATGAAATAAAAAAGGCATAGATGATGATTCTTTTCTTGCAATATGTTCTGAAGAAACTTTAAGTTACTTTTAACTGTAGCATCTAGCAAAATTAAATTAAAGATACCAGTTATTGATAATTATTTATTCTTCCGGGCTAGTAAGGTTGCCAACCTTAGTGCTGACAATAGAGAGAGAGGGGCACTAGAATGGATAGCAAAATGCCAACTTTTGCATCATTTTACAAATTATGCTGCCCCACTTAGCGATCATAAACGTAGAATGTAGAAATAAAGGATTTATTAGTTGAACCATATTTGAGATTTTGTTTAAGAAAGTGAACATTTGTGCATTTTAAATTAAAAATACATGCATTAAACAAAAATACCAGACTATAACCAAACTTTTTAGAAGCTTACATGTTAATAAAAATTTGATTGTAAAGCTTCCTTATTTTGATCCAGGAGAATTTCAATTAATTTAACTAATTAGTGTTACTAATTAAATCTGCCCTAAAATATTAAAATTGGACATTCAAATTCATGCTTATTGACAAAATATTGTACTTATCTTCTTGACTCGATGCATCCAAGTTTTCTTTTAATTCTTTAATTTTTTCTTTGGGCTGCAGCTTTTTCTCATTAAAAACCAAGTTGCAAAAAGACCCTCAGTTTTTGTTTGCCAGCAAACATTTAATTTTAATATTGTAGTAATGTTCAGTAATTCACTTGCAATCTAAGGTAGAGAATTCTAAAGACCAAAATAAATGTAGAAAATCAGAGCTAGTTTCCTCCTGCGGTAGTTTCCAAGACAACTAGACAAGATGAGAAAGTCTAATATTCTTTTAGATGCTTTAGATGGGGCAAACTGCAAAGAGAAATTGAATTTCTTGTACACAGTGAAAGGACTGGAATATTAAGAAATCATACTTAATCTTCAGAATCTGCAGTGTTTCCAAGAAAGTTAGAGAACTAGAATTATTCCACCTGTTCAGCTGCTCAAGCTGTAAGAACATAGCTTTCTATGAGGGCACTAGTTTTGGAAGAATCTCCCTCCAACATAATTAAAAAATATCTGCTAACGTGACTTAAACTAAACTGAAAATGAGAATTGCATTTAAAAGAAAAAAGCCTTTCAACTTTAGGTCAAGCAAATTTATCATTTTTATTTATTATTAACTGACTATTTATGGAAATGTCCAGGCTACCTGGGGACACAAATACAAACTACAGAAGGTAAAATGTTTTTTCTGATGGAAACATGAGAACATTTAGATACAATTGAAATCTAAATATTGGTATAATTAAAACTTTTCTAAAACTGTAATTACTTTCCTTGCATAACTTCTTTTACCAATAGGATACAAAAAATGATTGGCACTAACAAAGGATTTAGTTTGTGAACATCTTTCAGTGTTTATTTTTTTTTTTTCACTGTCATACTACAATGATAAAAAATATTGTTTACTTGTTTGTTTTTCTTGACTATGTAAAACTGGACATCAGCCAGAGGACATGTGTCAGTCACAGTCTATATGCTGCTGGTTAGGAATTTAGCTAGTATGCAGAGATACTGAGAAAGCAAGCATCACTTCTTCACTTTCTGGATGTGTTTCAAACCAGAGATTTCTCATTAAAAATTTAGTTGTAACAGATGTATGCATGTAATTTTTTTTCTGGTTTGATGAAATCCTGTGTTTCACAAAAGTTTTCTTCTATAAAATGTTCCAAATGGTTTTAATCAGGTATTACATTTGGCTTCCTCTAGGCAATCTTTTTTTTTTTCTTCTGTCAGGTAATATTAATTGACCTGAAAATGTCAGCTCAACAATACAAGATATCAGATCACCTGTAGTTAACAAGTGTAACGAGTGTGAGTAGTTGCCAGAAATACATCCTAATCAGAAGCACAAAGATAGCTCTTGTAGTTGGGAAAGTGCCATTTTTTATTTAAATATTCAGAACTTATGAAATATGATCTTAAAAGCCTCCAAAGCAAAGTCTGAAGCAAAACAACCAGCCCCACAGACGATCTTAAAAAATTTTGGAGAGTAATCAAGTATTTCTGAGTATAATTTTCTTTACATTTCATTTGGGATGAAGCTATAATATTCAATAGAAAAAAAATGTCTCCATTAAACATTTTTAAAGGGCTCAATGTTGGTCTACTTTCCCTGGTATAGACTTGGAACTAAAAGAACACAAAACACAGGTAGCTGTAACTCCTAAACTATTAATTTCACTCTAGTAATTCAACCAGTCATACTTTAATCTGCCATGTTTTTTAATCTGTTACTTAAATCACCAGGGTGGTATGGAAACAAGTAAACAAGGAATCTTCCAATTTCATGTTATTTATTTCATGCAGTTTAAAATCCATCTGAGAACATAGGAGACAATTCAGCAGTTAGCCCTTGGCACAATCCCAGATCCAGCAATTAAGGTATAAGGAGGGTGTGAACTAAGTGAAACATGTCAAAAATTAAAATGTTTGTTCTTTTTTCAGTGTATATGTGTTGTTTCCTGAATGCTTTGTTTAAGAAGGTGTAGTTGGGCAGCAGAGAGGAGGGCTGTCAGGTTATGTGTTCTGGCTATGGGTGGGCAATGCAGAGGCTCCTGGAGACAGGGAAAAATTACTCTGTCTCTGATAAAAGTGAGTATACTCAGCTGGGAAAATTTTCTATAGTGCAGATAAAAACTAAGAGACAAGGAAGATGCAATGAAGCATCCTCTGATATGAGAAGAGTCTGCAAAAAGGAGCTGCAACAAATTTTAGGAGTAATTAGAGGACGATTAACTGCAAAAAAGACAGAGTGTGGCTGCAGAGGGAGGAACAGAGGGAAGTAGCAGGGGATGAATTCTTTCAAGTCATCAATTTTGTTCCATGCAGCAGATCTGATTATTTTTTTTTTTATATACGGTATAGCTAAATTTGTGGGTGTGTTTTCTACAGAAAAATAGTCATACAGGTGGGAAACTTGATGTTGTTTGGCTGGTCACTTCAAGGAAACTCAGGTGAAAAGAAAATTTCATCTTAAAGCAATAGCTGGCTCTGGAGCAGACACTCTGTTTGCTTGTTGGTAGGCAGCATACTGTATAATCAGACCCTTATAACAGCTCATTTCCTAAAATGAACAGCAACAGGTCAAACAAGTCCTAAGGAAGACATCTGACCTTCTCATAATTTGCAGCTTTCAGAAAGCAGCAATAACGTTCTAGAAAACACAGAGCAACCCATGGAGTCTGAAGGACAAACATGAAAACATATGAGCAGCTACCTGAAGTGATCTCTGACGGGTTTTAACTTGTTTCTCACTGGTCTTCCTGGCTTAGTGAATTCTTTATCCACCTTGGAATGAGACATAAACATTCTGAGCAAAATGTCGTTAATTCTTTGCCTAATCAGTTTTTAGGGCTTTTTAGAGAATCTCACTGGCAGTTAGATATTTTTCTCCTAGAATTAGCCTATAAAAAGGCTGTGACACAGTGGTAAGTGTTAAATATGCCATCTATTCCTGTCCTGATGTTTTCACCATTTTCAATGCTAAAGACTCAACATGGAAATAGGTTACCACCATGCAAAATATATTTTATTGAGGTATAGGAGCCTAGTTGGTGCTCTAACACATTAAAAATGTAGCTAATGTGCACTTACTGGTTAATAAGAATACTCAAGCACGACATTATTTAAAAGGATATGGATATGGTTACACTCCACTGATTGTGATTCTTTACTTCCTGTTCAGATTTGCATTATTTATCTGATGAATAGTTCAAAAGGACAAAATGTTCCTTTTAATTTCCAAATAGAGTCAAAAGATGAATTAGACTAGAAAGACTATTAACTACTTTTTTACTCAAATATTGCATTATTGAAATAAAGTTAATAAAAACATAGAGTTCTACTATCACATTTCATTACTAATTCATTTTCACTTGTACATGTTTGTTTATTAATATCTTATGAATTCACTCTGGTAAAAAACAATTTACTGAAAAAATTAATAGTCTGTCAGTACAAGCACCACTTATCACTGCAATTATTCAGCTAAAGTAAAGATGAATATATTTCAGGTATTTTTTTGTGATGCTAAATCCAGCTGTAATGTGATACTGTAAAATTGGTGTACAAATATCAATATCCACATCTTAAGGATTTATCAGTAAAGCTAAAATAATTGGACAATAATAACTGTGAAATTAAAGTAGTATGAAAAAGATCAGCAAGAGATGAAAAACTGTGGCTAAACCATGGCTTTACATTAGTAATCCTCTAATTCAGGAGATGTTCTGAGAAAGACAAGTCAAGTGCTTTACATTTAAGGTGAACAATACTTAACCTTTAAATCAACTATTTCTTCATTAGTGTTAGGTACTTTTATCAAGCCATAGCAAAAAGTGTGGAAAAACACATCAGAAAGCACCCAGAAATCATCTATTGGTTCCAAATTTTAAATTCCACAGAAGTATGTAAATTAGAATGTAATTTATTTCACTCCCAACATACACTTAAGCATCTGTTACTGGTGCTTGAAGAAATGATTTATCAAATCTATTTTAACTGAGAGAACATTTGGTATTCCTGATTGTTGGTGGGTCTGAAAGCTTCCAAAGTCACAGTCATATTTCTTTAATCCTTGTTCTTTTCTTGTGAAGAGAATTACTTTTGAAAATTAATTCATTTTTGTTATAATTCCTTTCTTTCAAAGTTCAAGCCAAATCTATAAATTTAGAAAGATCATCACATGCTTAAACTTTGATTGCTCAGATTCTGAAGATATTCTGCTTCTCTGCTGTTGGATAATATTGTTTTGAAAACTATGTGATACGGACTGATTTATCCAAGGTCAAAATGCTGAAAAGATATGAGAAAAATTAACATTACTCTTTATGGCTGTTGTTATCAATCTGACATAGTTTCTTTGAAGAAGGGTTGAATATTTGAATATTATTTGAATTTGAATTTTATTCAAATATTTTGAATTTTGAATTTGAATATTATTATTTGAATATTTGAATACTTGAATATTACAACAAATCTACAAGCCAGCTCACATGTTTTTAATCTCCTTATTGAAAGTTCTCATTTTTTATTTGCTTGCTTGTTTTGGTTTTAATTTGAAAAGACAGCTGTATCATACCATGGCTCATTTCTCAGTTATATAGATTTACCTGATAGTTTCAGTTGGCTAGAGTCAGCTACAGGTGCGCAAAGAGTGAGGGCGAGATTAAGTTCTTATTTAGGAATTTGAAATGGTTGTGGTTAACATCAAGACCCCATTGGGGCAGTGGAATTCCTGAGATATCAAATGAACCTGTGATACAGAAAACTCTCTCAGAGCCCTTCCTGCTGAGTGCTACCTTTTTGCAGTCATATCTCATCTACTCTGGAAGAGAATTTAGCTCTTTATAAACTTTCAGTTCTCCTTTTGATTTGTGCACCTACTTTTGACAAATAAAAACATATTTAGAAAATCTTCAGACAAAGTACATGTGTGTGTGTCTGTGTTATCCTCCAAAATTTATAGTCAAAGCAGTATCTTAGAAGGTCTGAATAATTTCAAAGTATTTGATCCTCAGTGTGAATTGGGAAAGTACATATAATAATAAAAAAAAAAATTGAGCACTTACTTGGCACACATGAAGGTGTGTAGGACATTATATTTCATTACAGATTATTTTAATAAAAATCAACCATGTGTTGTATCATAGTCTGTCATGTGTAATATCACCATATCAAATTGAAAAATAGAGAAATGCATAATACAACTTTCATTTTAACGCTATTCTTATTACAGTGACATAGTTTAGTATAATTATTCTCAGTTACATGATTCAAATAAATAGCAGGAGATTACTGAAAATTTTATAAATAATGCACAGCTTCCTTTTACTCTTTGAGTAATGGTCATATTAGGTTTCTCTTCAGCTGGGATTATGGTCTTATTAAAAACTGCCTGCCTGAGCAGCTCTGTAAAAAAGCTGCAGAGATGAATCTATAATGTTATATGATACCAACTACATTATCATAAAGGAGCAATAAGAAGTAAATAGATAGAATGATAGTCTGTCATACGAACCACACAATCAGCTTAGAAAAGACTTTAAGCAACCAATACTCATCTGGGTCATTCTTTGCCAAGTGCTGGATTTTTCTCTAAAGTGAATTTCCAAGTTCTAAATCACTTAAATGAAAGTGCTTTATCCTTTCCGACTGGGAGTTCTGGTTATTTCCTCACCACTCATTTGTTCTGATGCTCAGACTAAATTTACTTTTTCCTAGTTTCATACCATTATTCTCACTTATTCTGACAGTGCTTATAAAATAGAATTTTATGAAACACTTCCAAGATTTGTTTAAAAGAGTAGAAGAATGAGCTTCTTTTATATGCTTGTGCTAAAAATGCTAAGCTTCAAAACTTCACAGTATTGCCCTAGAGAAGAGCTCTGAAATTCTCTTCTTAAATACATTAAGCCACTTGGCAGCAAGATAGCTGTCTTCAGCTTTACCCTGCATGTACACATTCATACATACCTCTGTATATTTTCAGAAACACAAGTATCCTTATTACCTGGTAATTTTCCTCAAAGAACTTACAAAAATGCATAACTATATTATATAATATTATAATTTTATTATAGAATTTTGCAGGTAATAAAATATGAATAAACTGTTTGTAAGAACAGAATTAACCAAAACGGCTGTTATTTTTTTCTTAGTAGAACAAGGAATATTAAATCCTGGTCCTCCCTTGTTCATATTCATCTGAACACTTTTGGTGAAAATGGATGTGAATGTTGATTACTATCTCTTTGTGATCCTTAAACAGTATAGAGAAGTCAAAGGGAATGAAAATGGCTTCTTAATATCTTTGACCTAAGATGGTGAAGTGTTATTTTAGTTGCTGTGAATTTAGTCTGTGTGTGATACACTCTGTCTACTTTGCCTCCTACCCATTGTAAGAGATGTATTTATAATAAAAAATATGCCAGAAATATTGTTGGCATAGAAATGTATGAACAGTTATTGAACGTTTGCTCAATTCAGAATATACTTGGGGCTATGAGAGGCTAGAAATAAAAACTAAACCAGTTTATCACTCTCATTTGTTGTCTGGTCTTGAGAAAACATGGAATGTGACTTGCAGTTTACTGGGTCTATTGTATTTTATTTTTTTTTTTAAATATCTTTTCACCATAGCAAGACCTGATATTTACATTAGAAAGAGTGATTTATTTCTCTTGCACTTTTTTCTACTGTACATATGATTTGAGTTTGAGTGGAATTCTTGGTGGAATCCCAGATTTCATATTAGCCAAGCCAAATTTTTTATATTGATTTACAATGTTGCATGGAAACACATTTAACCAATTATACAGTTCCATGTTGTTAATATAATAATATTATCCTAGTACAACTAAAATAGGACTTGGACAATCGAAGTATTACATATTTGAAGAGAGAAATTTACTGTTCATGTTTAAGATGGGAGAATAGTTTTTGAATCCAAGAAAGCTGACACACATTGTGAGTGGTATACACAGGGTTTGTTTGAAAAGAGACAGAACACACTAAAATGCTTTTCAAAACTGTCTTTAGCAGAGATTCTGAAAGACCAATGCAGTTCTATTTTTTTAAAGTCATATTGAAGTTAGTAAAGATCAAATAATAAAAGATGCATCGGATTTAGAAAGGAGCAAAATATAAAATTCACCAAAGTAGTAAATAACTGCATCGATATAACACATCCTGTTGTACTCAGTTATAAGTTTTTTCATAAATTTGAAATTTTTGCAGAGGCTTAACTTCTCAGTCTCCACTGAATATAAATTTCTTTTAAACAGGCATCAAGAGTGACACAAAAAATTTAACTCTATCCAAGCCCCAAGCAGTACAGATAATAAGGTTATAACTTGTGGATGAGTAGCCAACGTATACATAATTTGCACACAAGTTAAGATCTTCAGAATGATATTCCCAAAAGACAACAGGGAAAACAGACTTGTCCTAAATACTATTCATCCCTCTTTTATTTGCTGTTCAGAATGTAGTACAGTCCCCCTGGATTGTTATAAGTATGCAAGAAACATGATGTCCCTTTCAAGAAGGTAAAACTGGAATCATAGAATCATAGAATAGTTAGGATTAGAAAGGACCTTAATATTGTCTAGTTCCAACCCCCCTGCCATAAGCAGGGACACCTCACACTAAATCATGCCCCCCAAGGCTCTCTCCAAGCTGGCCTCAAACACTGCCAGGGATGGACTCTCAGCAAGTTTGCTGATGACACCAAGCTGTGTGGTTCAGTGGATACGCTGGAGGGAAGGAATGCCATCCAGAGGGACCTTGACACACTTGTGAGGTGGGCTGATAGCAACCTCATGAAGTTTAACCATGCCAAGTGCAAGGTCCTACACCTGTGTGGGAGCAATCCCAGGCACAGCTACAGGTTGGGCAAAGAGGAGATTGAGAGCAGCCCTGGGGAGAAGGACTTGGGGGTAGTGGTTGAAGAGAAAATGAACATGAGTTGACAGTGTGCACTTGCAGCCCAGAAAGCCAATCGTATCTTGGGCTGCATCAAAAAGAGCGTGACCAGCAGGTCAAGGGAGGTGATCCTGCCCCTCTACTCTGCTCTCGTGAGACCACACCTGGAGTATTGTGTGCAGTTCTGGTGTCCTCAACACAAAAAGGACATGCAGCTGTTGGAACAAGTCCAGAGGAGGGCCACGAGGATGATCAGGGGACTGGAGCATCTCCCATACGAAGACAGGCTGGGAAAGTTGGGCTGTTCAGCCTGGAGAAGAGAAGGCTGTGTGGAGACCTCATAGCAGCCTTCCAGTATCTGAAGGGGGCCTATAGGGATGCTGGGGATGGGCTTTTCATTATGGACTATAGTGATAGGACAAGGGGTAATGGGTTCAAACTTCAACAGGAGAGGTTTAGATTGGATACAAGGAAGAAATTCTTTCCTGTTAGGGTGGTGAGATGCTGGAAGGGGTTGCCCAGGGAGGTTGTGAATGCTTCATCCCTGGCAGTGTTCAAGGCCAGGTTGGACGAAGCCTTGGGTGACATGGTTTAGTGTGAGGTGTCTCTCCTTATGTCAGGGCGGTTGGAACTAGATGATCTTGAGGTCCTTTCCAACCCTAACTATTCTATGATTCTATGGAGCACTCACAACTTCATTGGGCAACCTATTCCAGTGCCTCACCACCCTTACAGAAAAGAACTTCTTTCTTATATCCCTACTAAACTGCAGCATGCTCTTTAAGTGTGCTAATTATCTTTTCAGACAGCTCTCCATCTTCTGATTTTCTTCCTGGCTCATATGGCAATCCTGAATTTTGCTAATAGGATCATCAGGGACCTAACTCCCATCATGCACTTTACTAATATGGCATGTACTTTTGTTATTACTAGACTGAATAAATAAGCAAAGATAGGCAAACCATTCCCATATTTTTTTTTTCTTTTATATCACTATAAAGAAAAAATCTGCCTTCTGAAAACTCAGCTCCAACTTTAGGAAAGTCAAATCAGGCTTCTGGAATATAGCGATGTGTTTCCTTTCCTCTGAGGTAACTTCCTTCCTGTGGGATTGTTATCAGCACTGTGCACGCTGTTCCTGATGGGACTTTATCAGCATTTTTGAACTGTCACAATGCTGTTTGTTTTATAGAGCTATTCCATTATTAATGCAGTCTTTAATACCTTTCTTGATTACTTAACTGCTGTTAAGATTGGAAACTAAAAGGTGATATCAGCTTTATCATACAATTAATTGGCTCCAATATTTGCATGACTGATAGAGCATGAGAAGAGAAAATGAAATATACATGACAATTGAGAAGCTGAAACTAACGAAAAGTGGATGTGCATAGCCTATTGAATACAATAATGTGTGTTTTTTTCTGACATTTTCAATTAAAGTGTGTCCACAGAATTACCCACTTAAATTGTAATGCCTGTTTCTGAGGATTATCAAGGCATTCTTGAGCTTCAGACAACATATTAAACATCCAGATTTTTTTCCTGCTGTCTGAATTTAATTAGGACATACAGAGCTTTGTGAAGTATCTAAATCACATAAATGACAAAATAAACAACAACTATGTCAAAATTAAGATATGCAGTAAATTTTGATTTGCATTGTCTCAATTTGCTAAGCATTTAAAAAAGAAATCAAGAAAGCTCATTAAAAGAGATTTGTTACTTGGGATGAATTCACATTTAGGTTTCAATCAGAAATCTGTTTGCTAACTTAGATTTTCAGGTAAGAACACCAATTTCTAAAGATTTTTTAGTGTCCAATTCAAAATACTTGAATTTTAAAACAGAATTGAATTGACTTCAACAAAGTTTCATAAAGTCTTGATAGAAATTTCTACTTGACAACTGATATTTAAATACAAGGAAAATATAGGAGTTTAACATGAGATCAATTTAGTAGTGAAACACTGAGTCACAAGCTTTTCATTGACTGCAATCTCAAACAGTGAGGACAAATATAAAAGAGTAATACAAACAGAAAGAAAAAATCAGAAAGGAGGCATTGGGGAGTAGATAATGCTGAAGAGGTTAAAAAGTTTTATGCTTCTTTTGAGTCAATCTTCACTAAAACTAGTTTGATTATAGAGAAGTGACTAATGCAATTAAGGACAAAAGAACCCCCAACATAGCAACAAAGCAAAAACCCAACAAAACCAACTCCAAACAAATAAAAAAACCCCACAACAAACTAGCAAACAATATTTTACAGACCAGAACCTAGATAAAATTCATCTCAAGATCACAGAAGTCTGCCTGGAACAATCTCAGAGGTAATAGTGATTACTTTTTAGGAACAAAGTGATGAACAATGTTTTTTTGGAAGCTGAAAAAGTGAAATACATTCCCTTCTTTAGAAAGTGGGATAAGGGAGGAGCAAAAAACTGTAAGCCAAGCAGAGAAAAATACCAGAAAATAATCAAAGCATTTTTAAGTTCCTAGACAAATATAAGCTACATGCTGGGCAGAGATGTGATTCAGAGTAGCCCTGCAGGGGACTTGGTGGTGTTGGTTGACAAGAAACTGAACATTAACCATCAGTGTGTCACAGCCAACAAAGCCAACCGTATACTGAGCTGCACCAAAAGACATGTGACTAACAGGTCGAAGGACGTGATCCTGCTCCTCTACTCTGCTCTCATGAGACCTCACTTGGAGTACTGTGTGTAGATCTGATGTCCTCAACATAAAATGGACATGGAGCTGTCAGATCAAGTCCAGAGGAGGGCGCCATGAGGATGATAAAGGGCTGAAGCACCTCCCATACAATGACAGGCTGAGAAAGTTGGGGCTGTTCAGCCTGGGGAAGAGAAGGTTGTATGGAGATTTCATAGTAGCCTTCCAGTACCTGAAGGGAGAACAAAAGGATGCCAGTGAAAGATTCTTCTTCAGAAACTGTAGCGATAGGACAAGGGGAAATGGGTTCAAACTTAAACAGGGGAATATAAGGAATCTAACAGGAGATATGAGGGAAAAATTCTTTACTGTGAGTGTGGTGAGGCACTGGAATAGGTTGCCCAAAGAAGTGGTAAATGCTCCATCCATGGGCAGCCTGTTCCAATGCCTCATCACCTTTTCGATGAAGAAACTTTTCCTAATATCCAGTCTAAACCTCCCCTGGTGCAGCTTGAGGCTGTTGCCCGTTGTTCTATCACTTCTTACTTGGGAAAAGAGACCAGCCATATCCTGTCTCCATCCTCCTTTCAGGTAGTTGTAGAGAGCAATAACATCCTCCATAATACTTGAAGTGAATCAACCTCTAACAGAAATCAGTCGTGGAGATATACTGGCTAATATTTTAATTAATAATAACTGCTTTTATTATTTATGTATAGAATTGTGAGTAAATTTACACAAAAACACAATGAGACCAAGCTACACATAGTAAAGCATATGTAAGAATCTACATGTAGGTGGCATTTCAGAGCAGAAGTACAGTCTGGGGAGGATGCTACTAGGTCATAAAAACAAGTTTGTGGTTTGAATTTACGTGCTACTTGTGAGTGACCAATTTCATGCTTATACATAAGGGAATAAAATAACATATTTGCTGTCATATATAATATGTCATTTGTAATCTCTGACCTTCAATCTTTGCGTTTCAAGCATAATGTGAACCATTTGGAAAAAGTGGATAAAAATATACACAAGAATAATTCAAAGTTTTAAAACATGAATTATTAGAAAAGACTGGATTAATTGGATTGTTTTCAAGCTACAGACAAAGGAAGAAGAGAAATATGTTAATGGAATTCAAGTACATAAGAACTGCTTCAAAAAGAAAGTGAATAATCCCTTTCTCATGTTCACAGTCAATATAAAAAAATAAAGAGCTTAAATTGCAGCGAGAGTTGCATTACACATTGGAAACTTTAAATCTTAGACAAGCATCTTTCAAGCTAGCCCTAGACATAATTGGTTGAGAGAGGAAAAGGAGAATATCTAAGTGATCTCTTGAAATCCCTTCCAGCATTCTTTGCATGATTCTATTCTCTTCTTTGGAGGAGAAGCTCTGAGGCTCGAAAGATATTTCTGAGACAGAATATTCTATGCTGACCCTAGGTGTTATGCACAAAATGGGGCTGTGATGTAGTGTGGTACCAGCTGAGAGGGATCCAATACTGCAAGTTGCATTTCACATAACTACTCAAGGAGTCAATAGTTGCATGGGAAGTTTTATTTGCAAAATCAAGGAAATACAGAAAGGGAACTTCAGAAGCTGGTAATTTTGCCCGGTTTTTATTACCTTTCTCATGAAAAATAATTGCACAAGTCACAGCTTTAATAAAAATGTCAGCAGATGAACAACAGCTAGTAGTAAGAAAAACAGCCTAGATTTCAACAAACTTAAGAATAAATCCCATAGAAAAAAAAAATCATTAAATCCACCATCTTCATCTGGAATTTGATAGAATTTACAAACTCCACCAGATATCTCTATAAACATGGCTGTGAGGCAGATAACATTAATAATTCTACTTGCAAACCCCATAAACATGAAGGCAGTGAGAACCTTTTTGTGTGTCCACAATGTATACTTTACAGTTTTGATGAAAGAAGTACTGCTATCTGCTTTACTAGTACCTGGATGTAGACTTATGAATTTGGGTAGTCCCATTAAGTAGAAAGACAGGTTTTATCTGTGTTGAGTGGTTCAGGTACATTAAAAATCTGCAAAAGCAAAGGCCAAAAAAAAGGAAAAAATATTGTAGTAGGCAAAATGGTTGGAATATCATGATCAAGTTGTTTTGGATGATAACATGTCTTATAATAGTGAATTTATATGAACCTTGGCTACATATTTGGCACTGGTGGGGCTGCATTTTCAATATGCATTCAGTTCTGGTCCACAAGAGAGAGATTGAGTTGCAGGACTGGGTCCAGAGAAGGGTAACAAAGCTGAAGGGACTGGAGCAGAAATTTTATGAAGAACAGCCAAGGGAACTGGGGTTGTTTAGTCTGGAGAAGAGAAGGCTCAGGGAGGACCTTATAGCTCTCTACAACTACCTGGAAGGAGGTTGTAGTGAGGTGCAGGTTGGTCTCTTTTCAGAAGTAACAAACTGTGGGACAAGAGGTAATGGCCTCAAGCTGCTCCAGGGGAGATTTAAATTGGCTATTAAGAAAAATTTCTTCACAGAGTGTGATCAGGTGTTGGAACAGGCTGCCTAGAAAAGTGGTGGAATTACTGTCCCTAGAAGTGTTCAAAAATTGTGCAAATGAGGGCCTTAGTGACTTTGTGGTGGACTTGGCAGTCTTGGGATGTAGGTTGAACTTCATAATTAACCTAGTTGATTCTGTAATTTTAATTAATTAACAGTTGCATTTCTGTCTTCAAAGTTTATATTTTACAAATGGTAAAGAAATGCAACTTATCCGATGTTTCTGGACAGCAGTAGTCCTCTGCAGAGTTTCAGGAATTTACAGACTCTTAAGAAGGATCATTTCTTGAAAGATTCACTTTGAGAATTTGGACCTCTCGCTGGACTTGGAACACCTGGAAATTGAGAAATCTGGACACTCAATTCACTTTTCAAAATTCTGAAATAACAAGCTATTTCCTGGAGACCTCATTAATCAGTGATCAAATCATCATATGCCAAGCAATGAAGAGAGCATAGAAAGGCAAATTTTAAATGGTAAATGACAGATGGGAGGAACAGTTTATGTATTTAAGCTATCTATCTAAGAAACACATCCCATCATATCTCCTGCTCACACAAGCTGGTCACTGAAACATTATTCATAAAAGCATTGCTAAACACTTAGTGTATATTAATTACAAACTCATAAAAATCTAGTTAAAAAAAGGAAAATATCTAAACCAAAAAAATCTTAAAGCATTTTTACAACCCATCTCAAGTCATATTATTCCCCAGAGGTGAAGGTATTACAAATAGTAGACCTAAACCATGAACAAAATTAAGGATTATATTTTAACTTAGAAGAGGGATTATAGGTTTCACAGTTAATTTGTCATATTAACCTTTTAGGCCTAATGGATCTATCCATGCTGATGGAGATCAAATCTATTATATGAAATCAAACCTGGCATGACTTCAGTGGACATCAGTTATTGAAGTTATTATTCCTAGCTTTTTGGGGTCTATTTAGTTTTATTTTTATGAATGAGGGAAATATCTTTTCTGGAGCTGTTCTTTATAAAAATCCTTTGTGCTCAGACTTTGAGGTTTTGTTGTTTTGCTATATTTTTTTCTAATGCAGAATTTCAAAAATAATTTAAACAATAAAATACCTTCTTTCTTTATTCAGGAAAAATATCTGAGACATTTTAACCCTTATTTGTAATTAATGCAGTTTACTGTATACATGTTAGGAGCAATTATTTAAGTTTCTATGCGTGTATGTCTACATGCTTGAAAAAAAGATATAGAATTAGATATCCATTGGCTCCTCAGCATGGGTAGTTCTATAGTTATCACTGGTCTAGCCTCCAACTGAATTCCCACTAAAGTGGGGGCTATTGGACTCCAACAGGAGAATTAAGAACTATTGCCTTCACTTTAGCATAGCTGCCTGTCATTTAAAGGGAAAGTTCATTTACATGGTATATGTTAGCACTTGTCTCAAAAGGCTTTTTTTATACACTACTGTATGTTTTAAGGACAGATAAATATCTCTATTTTTACAAAGAATTTATTGTCATAAACTTAATGAATGTACTGACAGATCTTTGCAAATAATTGAAAAATTCACAGTTAATAATATGATGGAATGATGAAATGTAATAAATAGAATCAAAAATTACTCAGGATAATAGAATGTTGCTTTAGGAATGAGAAGTGTTTTACAAAGAACCTCTGGTGAAAATCTATACCACAGAGACAGTACTTTCTCTATAGGAATCAGGAGCTATTTAATTTAATCAAGAACTGATAAAGCAGTCTGATACAAATTATCACACTGTAGAATAAGGGATTTGTTAAAGACAGAGAACACTGGACATCCCTCATTCTGGGATATAACCATGTGATATTGCTTTTCTGATTATACATTTTTCAACATACGACTTTTATCTGAAGATAAATGCTTCAGAAGCAGGAACTGGTTTCTTATATGCTTTGACTCCATGACTGCTGCACTGTTGGGCAGAAATTATTTATAAATAAACAGCTGAGTCCTTTGTTATGGTTAAGGAATATTTAGACATAGTCATAGGTACAGGGAATGAGGACAGCTCATCTTTGCAAGTGTTGTTCTCCAAAAACTATGTCTGAGTTGTTCAGGCCTGTTTAAAAAAAACAAGGCTGCTCTAAATTACTCCAGCTACATATGTCCTCCAGGGCTGAAACAACAGCTGGCACTAGCTTTGTGTTGGGCAATGCTGTCTGTATTCTCCTTGCATTGGTCACCCCTTTTACCTGGGCAGTAAAAAGTGTAATATGAAGATTAGCTCCCTCATTAGAGAATTTAGTTATGCTGGAAGCCCAGTTGGGTTGTCTGCAGGAAGGCAACAATATATGCACAACCCATGCAGCGCCCCAGAGTCAGTGGGATTGTTCCTATTTCTGTAACGCACCATTGTGCTGATTCCCTGCACAGTATCTTCTTACAGGGAAGTTCTTCAAATCAAATTGTCAGAATTTCTCAAAAGGAAGCATTACTGTTGTCAAGTAACTGTCTAGAAAGACAAAACAAGACCATAAGGAGTGAATAATGAAAGCTCATCATTGGCATATGTGAAATTCATGTTGGAAACTATTTCTGCATTACTAATCAGCTAATAACATAATGTCTTCCAAGTACATGTGTTAATAAAGACCCTGGGGAGGTAAACAAAAGAAATTATGCCCCTTTTTTTTGCCCAAGAGAAAGAGGCTTACAGCAGAACATTTGCAATTCTGTTCTGCTACAGTGGGAGAGGGAAAAGATCCTGAGTAATTGCATTTTGCATCCTCATTCTATCTGCTCTTACAGATTGGCATCTGCCGTCTTCAGCAACACAAGCGTCACAAGCATTTAAACAGAGAGCAATGGTGGTTGCTCATCACTGTATTTCAATTGACATAGTTCTCTGGCATGTGCTAAGCAAGAGGTCAAGCAGCATGATTCATAATGGCCTTTATATATTCCTCTTATTCTATGAGCTTATGAAATCACAGGTTATTACTTATCCTAGAACAGGGGTCATTTGGTATTCTTCATACTACAGAATAAATCACCCTAAAAGGATCCTTCTTCCAGTCTTGTATGAAACATATCTAGCTAGAGAGCATATTTGACTTCTAAAATGCAAAGCCGAGACCCTATTCTGTGAAATAAACTCCCTCTGCCAGAACTTCAGCAACAGTTAATTGGAGTAGCTCTTTTGAATCCATGAAACTGTGCTGGGTTATGTCAGCTGAGATCCTCTTCCATGCTTATTTAAAACCTGTTTTTGTAGCCTTTCCTCAGGCAGAACTCCATTTAAAAGGCTTATTTATTTCTTTCTGATTTAGTTTACATAGTAAGTATAAAAAACCCCAAAAAAGCCTTCCAGCAAGAGGTACTAGAATGTTTCAAATAGTTATTAGGGGATTTGTTTATTCCCTTTAACACCATTCATTTTACAACTTGCCTTTATTAAAATAGATATTTTAAATGAAATGGCTTTCTTCATACCTACTTATCTCATATTCTTACTCAATTATGCTGAACATTCTCTCTGGGGTAAATGCTCACCAAAGATGGAACCTGCTAATGCCAATCATCATAATGAAATTATTTCACTTCCTGTAGAGTTATTCTGTTTCTAGAGATCTTGCATTTCACTTAAATTGTGTCCATTGAAAATGTGTTTCTACTCCAGGATCCAGAGGTGTTATTTTTCATCCTTAAATGTGGATCATTAGAAACCCTAATTCCAGTCTTTATGATATAAACAACACTCAACTCTTAACATTTCAGCAGCAGCATTATTTTTGCAGATTCCATTTCAAGTTGTCTGGAGCAGTGCTGTCCCAGATGTGTGTAGAATATTCCAATAACTATGGCAAAAAATGGATTAGCTAAAATAGCAATAATGACTTAACTTATTTATAGTTTTTCTACTGTTAAAATGTAATTTTTAACTGTATGTATAACTGTGCAGTTCAGGTTTTCTTGAGTCAGAAAATCATAGACTAAACTTCATTTTATGAGAAAGATTGTTATAAAGAGTCAAAAATATCTCTGTTCTGTTTTGATATTAGATTAGAATATATCAAGGTGAGTAATAGAAACACACTACACTAAGATTTGATTTGTTTTTATCAGGATAATATTGGGAATAGGATATTGCAGATTGCTGTCTGAAATACTTGATGTTCATTGGCAAATCTAATGGAAAGCAGAAATTTAGGCGTGATTAGGAAAGAAATGAAGATCAAATTACATTTTACAGTACTGTATAAAACCATAATTCCTGCCCTTAGAATAATGTATTCAGGAGTGGCCATCATATCTAAACTTCATGTAATAAAATGAAAAAAGATAACAGAAAACTGAATCCAAATATTTACAGCACATAGCATATATCTGCAGAGCATGAAATCAACACCAGTTTAATTCAGTGTATCAAATCTCTACCTATGTAAAGATGTAATTAACTTGTGACTAATTGAAAGTTTAAAGGATTACCACATTGATCCTTTGGTTGATATTCCCTTTTAATGCCTTGTTCAAAACATTATAAATACAGTATCTTAATATGATATTTTGTCAGCTTTCGGGGGGAGGAGTGAAAGCAACAACAAAAATTGCCAAGTAAGTGTATGCTAGCATGAAAATGTTATGAAGTCAGTCTCTGTAATGAGTTAAACGTGCAACAAGGTGTTTTAAATGTATTACTCCAGTAATACATTTCTTGTGAATTTAAAGATAATAAATCTTTAGAAGAATGGGCACAGATAGCTTATTCTGTCTTATTTTTTTAGTTTAAGACTCCTAACATGACAACAAAAAGAGTCAGGACAGTTTGTGTAAAAGGTCAAGGTGCACAGATCACTTGCATAAATTTGGGCGTTTGATTTGTGCTTCATATTCTGTCTGTTAAATGAAGAACGATGAATATATAAATAAATGGTGCTTTTCCTTTTCCATGGGATACAAAAAATCATAATCCCTGTAAAAATCTATCACTGGAATACCAAAATTCCCACTTCCTTGGTCCCTAGACACAAGCCAGGAACCTTACAGCAAGGCTTTATAATGGGCTCAGGGAAAGCCAAGCACCTAGAAATGGTTTCCAAAGTCTTCAGCTAAGCAAGCTACTATGAAATACTGGGGTAGAAATGTACCATCGGGCTTGTCCCAAGAAAAACAACAAAAAGTGGGATTCTGTAAAGCAGTGATTGCCGCACTGGAGGCAATCAGATATCAATTCCCAGCTCCTTCTTTGACTTCCCTTATATAGAAATGCCCCTGAAAATAAGTGCCTACTAGAATCGCAAGTTATCAGTTTCTCATCGAATTCAAGGCAAAACTGCCCCCACTCTCTGTCCCTCTTTGTGTTCATAGCTTAATGTTTCTTCCATATTTCCTTACAGTGACAAGGTTTCAGCAGAAACAGATCTCAGCAGGTAAAAAGCAATTCACTTTAGAATACTGGTTAGGATTTGACGTGAAATTTGCACAATCTGTTGAACTGTACAAACCCCAGAAATTTCTGGGCATGTACAGGAGCAGAACTTCAGGATCCTGGGGAATTTTCAGGTACAAATCTGCATCTTCCATGGAGTTTAAGTTCCTCCAAGGCTCAGTGCCAGAAGAAGAGGGATTTTCAAAATGACAATTTCAGTTATGAGTGTTTATATTCTGTCCAAACCTTACACTTTCATTTTTTCTTTATAAAAAAGTTTGAATCACTTCCTCCACAGAGCAGAAGACCCATTCCACAGAGTTTATTTTGGTACTAATTCTTCTCTTCTTCCTCTGACATAGAGAGGTAAAACATCTCTCTAAAACATTTTACTATATAATGTCTTTCTCAACAAAAGTATTATTCCAGAATGGTTTGCATAATACTTATTGCTTTGATACACTCATAGAATCATAGAATAGTTAGGGTTGGAAAGGACCTTAAGTTCCAACCCCCCTGCCATAAGCAGGGACACCTCACACTAAACTATGTCACCCAATGCTTCATCCAACCTGGCCTTGAACACTGCCAGGGATGGAGCACTCAAAACCTCCCTGGGCAACTCATTCCAGCATCTCACCACCCTAACAGGAAAGAATTTCTTCCTTATATCCAATCTAAACCTCTCCTGTTTAAGTTTGAACCCGTTGCCCCTTGTCCTGTTACTACAGTCCCTAATGAAGAGTCCCTCCCCAGCATCCCTATAGGCCCCATTCAGATACTGGAAGGCTGCTTTGAGGTCTCCATGCAGACTTCTCTTCCNTTTAAGTTTGGTTGCCCCTTGTCCTGTTACTACAGTCCCTAATGAAGAGTCCCTCCCCAGCATCCCTATAGGCCCCATTCAGATACTGGAAGGCTGCTTTGAGGTCTCCATGCAGACTTCTCTTCCCCAGGCTGAACAGCCCCAGGATGCGGTTGGCTTTCTGGGCTGCAAGCGCACACTGCATCCGGCTCATGTTCATTTTCTCATCAACCACCACCCCCAAATCCTTCTCCCCAGGGCTGCTCTCAATCTCCTCTTTGCCCAACCTGTAGCTGTGCCTGGGATTGCTCCCACACAGGTGTAGGACCTTGCACTTGGCATCGATAAACTTCATGAGGTTGCTATCAGCCCACCTCACAAGCTTGTCAAGGTCCCTCTGGATGGCGTTTCTTCCCTCCAGTGTATCCACCGAACCACACAGCTTGGTGTCCTCATAGAGAACATTATACTGCACATATCAGACCCTAATAAGGTCCAGAATACCAGTAATAATACATTCAGTATGGATAAGCTGATGCATAATAATGAATAGTCTTATTAAGAATTTGAGTCAGTTCTATGGACATTTCATGATTTTTATTGAAGGAACATTTGAGTAAAAGATACATTTTCTTCCATTAAAGAGTCTTCTGTTAATGTAGGTATAAGAGCAATAGTAGTTCAAAATCACACAGTTTATCTTATCTGTGATCTTTTATATGTCTTCTTCTAGATCTATACGTGTATGTATTATGTATGAAAATAATATATGGGCTTACAAGTAATCTGCAGAGAGGCATTTTACAAGGGCATATAGGGACAGGACAAGGGGAATGGCTTTAAGCTGGTAAAGGTGAGCTTTAGACTAGATATTAAGGAAAAATTTTTCACTATTAGGGTGGTGAGTCACTGGAGCAAGTTGCCCAGAGAAGCTGTGGGTGCCCCATCCTTGGCAGTCTTCAAGGCCAGGCTGGATGGAGCTTTGAGCAACCTGGTCTAGTGGAAAGTGTCCCTGCCCATGGCAGGGGGTTTGGAACTAGATGATCTTTAAGTTTCCTTCCAATCTAAACCATTCTATGATTCTATGATTCTCTGTCAATATAGCTCAAGTAATCTTATCTGTGTATGTATGTGTATATAATATTTGATAGCACGTCTGGTTTCTGTTTATCTAGCTACTATTTTTTTCAGTTGAATCTTTCTGTAAGAATTGATCTTTATGGAGTGATTTACTGGGGATACAATGTTTAAGCAAACAGTGGGTTTCCTTCTTTCTCAGGTCAACTGCCCAGAGTGGCTAAACGTTCCTCATCACACAACGCACCATATGCACGTAACATCTCCTTACCCTATACAAATTAGAGCTATGTCCTGCTCTACATTTTAAATCGAGTATTATAATGGCATATTATAATGAAGTGAACCACCCAGCACCTTGTGAACGGAAGCAGAATTGCCTGTTGGTGTTTGATATGGTCTACCTGTTATTCACTAAAACAAGCATTGCCTTTACATTTGGATCCAGAAGCCAAATGTTTGGAAATTCAGGGGTCCACTATTGTGAAGGTCAGTGTAGTTTATAGTACTTCTCAGACATATTTTTATAAAGTTCTTGTTTTGTTAAAGAGAACAAGCATGTACACTGTCACAAATACAAGATTTCTTCTGATTTTGTGTTTGATGTTACAGATGTTACTTTTGAACATATTATTAAATTACTGTTGGGTTTTTGTGCTTATAAATAAAAATCTTGGCATTCATGTAAAATAAAGTTCTTTCCACTACACACATTAAAATCTGTCCATATCATATACTGGTGATTGGTTCAACTTTTATCTTGGGTAGCAATCCAAGTATGGTGAAGGCTTACCATTTAATTTGCTTTATCATCCAAAGTTTTCTTTCAATTGCTGCTAAGAAGTGAAATATTAATCAATCAGCAAACATAATAAAAATAGTTTGGAAAACAGCCATCAGTAAAAGCTGATATAGAAGCACTGAAGCATGAATAGTCATTTGCACATTAACTTAAACAGGCAGTTTTGAGTTGCTCAGAAACCATAGACTGTAGCACCTAGAATTAGTTCAAAGAAGAATCAAAGTGACATTATGATTTGTTGTATACTTTTGTATTATACTTCTAGAAGTATTTTTAATTGATAATGTTAATCTCTTGGGTTTGTTTTTGGTTTTGCTTTGCTTTGTTTTGTTATGTTGTTGTTTTTTTTTAATACCATCTTTTGCCCGCATTAAGTCTCTTGCATGGTTTTAGTGAGTGAAGAATAAGACTAATTCTGAATGCTACTGCAAATATTATGCCAAAAGGTTGAATCTGTGCTACCACATGACTTTTTAAACAATAACAGGTTTAGATAAGCAAATACATAGGCAGCAAGAATGTCTGAGAAAAATATACAGAATTATCACAGAATCACAAACATCACAGAATGGTTGAGGTTGGCAGGGATCTCTTGAGATTGTTTTGTCCAACCCTCCTGCTCAAGAAAGGCTGCCTAGAGCAGGCTGTCCATGACTATGTCTGAACCTCTTTTGAGTATCTCCAAGGAGGAAGATTCTACAAAGTCTCTGGGGAACCTTTGTCAGTGTTGGTCATCCTCATAGTAAAAAAGGGGTTTATTGTGACCAGGCAGAGTTTTATATTTGATTGTTTGGTTTTTGTTTTGTTTTGTTTCTCTTTGCTTTTTACCTTATATCCATTGCTTCTTTCCTATTAAAAAAAAAAAGTTTATCTATCTTTCTCTACCAAAAAAGTCTTAAAACAGGGTCTACAGAACTTAATTTGATTGCTAATAGGGGCACAGACCATTTCTTAATAGTTAGCATTTTGCAATTTTAAAAAAAATAAAATATGGGGAAATTCTTTAACTATTTAAGCTGTTTAAAAGCTATAGAAAACTGATATGAGAAACTTTCCAAAGGTAGGAGAGTATAGTTCTTAGAGTCCACTCTGCAAATAGGGCTATACTGACAAAATTTCCTTAGATGTTTATTTATATATTTTCCTTCCCAAAACTGTCTTCATAAGCATTACCCTAATCAAGTGAACATAGCCACATATGTAGTTCAGTCACGGATTAGATAGAATTAGTATGCTCTATTTTTCACCAATTAAAAATAACATTTACTCTTGGGAAGAAAATTCTGGCTTGGGTGGGCTTTTTTTTTTTTTTTTTTTTTTTTTTTTTCTAATTTCTTAAAATTGTTTTTT
>NDXB01018198.1:92347-112146 GCA_002631895.1 Agapornis roseicollis
TTTTTTTTTTTTTTTTTGGCTTTATATCCTTAAGGAATTTCTGGTTTAAACCTTTTTCTTTATAAAAAGGCAGACAGAGGTAAAGTCAACAATGACACCTTAGTGCCTGGCATTACATTTTCCTAAGAAAAAATGCTGCTTCAAAACCAGTATCTTGCTTTGTTTTTTATTTTTGCTTTAAACTATTCTACCAATGAAAAATCATAGCTCTAAATTAAAAACCCCCCCACACGCACACAAAAGAAATAGAAAAATAAATAAAATAAATAAAATAAGATAAAATAATAAAATAAAAAACAAAATTAAGAACCACCCCCCGCCTCCCAAAACCCACTTTTTGGAACCAGGGAGCCCTTGAAGCTGTTACCATGCAATTTCTTCTGACCCATTAAGTGACAGAATAGCTAAAATAAGCCAAGTAAAACAGCATTTATTTTCTAAAATTCATATGTAGTTGGTATTATGTTCATAATTAAAGTTTTGCTTGTTTTCTTGTTTGTTTGTTTAAATCAATGACTGTTTAATAGGTATTTCAGATTAGGAACAATGACGTTTAATGAAATAAACTGTGTGGTCAGAAATTTAATGAAATTAACTGTGTGGTCAAACTTAACCATATTCAGTTAAGTTTGGCAATTACATAACAATAGAAATATTTTCTCTACATTTAAAAACTATTTAATGTTTTATTGATATTTGCTTTTCAATTTTAAATCCTGTTAATAATTATAATTGTTCTTTCTAAAGTAAGACATGTCTTTGATGCAGTACTGAATATTTGCTATCTGCAGTACCATGCAATGACTTGAACCATGTGCCAATAGAACCTGTAATCAAATCTGCCTGAAGATGCACTTTATGGCTAATCAATATAATTCAGCTATATTTTCAATAATTTTTTTTTTCTTGACTGCACTAAGTTTATGAGATGCCAGGGAATTTAAAATGAAAAATCTTGATATCATGATGACTTCAGATGCTTGTTTTCACAACATGAAGATACACCAAGGTTAAGTCCCAGATATGATCTACATCTCATGTACGTTTTCTGTATTAAGTTTCACACAAAATGAAAGCTAATATTTGGACAAAAACATTTCAGCTATACTTGCCCCACGGCAGTGGAATGAGAAATTCAGGAAACTAAAGGAAAAATATAATTTAGAAACTTCATTCTCATATCTTGCAGTCTTTTTTATTTGTTGATTTTTAGTATTTACTGTAGAGTATGTACTAATGACTTTCTTTAAAGTGATATGATTAGACACAAATGAAGGTGAATCTGATAACATCTTTCCCACATAGTGTGTACCCTTCACACCCCATTTAGGATCTTCCAAACCCAAGGAAAATAGATTTTATTAACATAGAAACTAGATTACTGATATTCTTGAAAATCTAAAAGTCCAAGTTACTACTAAAAAATAAAACTTTCCCCTGCCCACTGTGTCTTTATGGATGGATTCGCATTTCTTGAAAGCTGTATCCTGTGTGCATAAAAAATTGCTAACTTGCTTCTGAAACATAAATGCTGTAAGGATACTGTGAACCAATACCCAGGTTTTATTGTTGTCACTGACCTAAACTTATATTCAGAAAAAATACTTCAAGCAATATAACTATGCCCTAGAAAGCAGTCTTCATGGGCTATAGGTACAGTTAAAAACCTGTTAAAGTAGGCATTGTATACATAGTAAGTGAACAGTATTTACTCTAAAGTCTAGAGACAGGATAAATAATATAGCACTGAGAAATAAAGGGTGGAATATGTTCATCTTGTTTACCTAATTAAAAGTTAAATGTCTCTGTGTAGTCTGCTTTATAGCCAATGGAAAGTATTAGTCACTTCTAGAGACTGCAATCTGATTCAGATGCACTCCAGGTCTCTGACTGTTCCTGATACTTACACTGTGTCTCAGATTAGATTATTTGAATGAATCCCATTCAGAAAGACTAAAATATCAGCCATACCCCAGGAGAAGTGGCAGAGCTGAAGCTATGACCCAGTTCTCCCAATTGCCAGCTTAGCACACTGTTCACTAGTGCATGTTTATATTCTTCTGGGGTTGCTACTGGCTTTGATTTAAAAATTCAAACCATCTTCATATACATCTTCTGTCCTACCATATATATTGCTGGAGTTTATAATGAATAAGACTGCCACCTGTTGAAAGATCAATGTTACAATCATTCTTCGCAACAACCTGCCAAGTTAGGACTGAAAACTAGCTCTGTTCATCTGATAAAAATAGGAAGCATGATGCTCAAAAATGACTTTGCCATTTTTGATATTAAAAAATGTACTTTGCATTTGTAAACAAGAACATTATGTTCTTTTATAATACACTTCAGATTTGCTTCTTGTCATCATGAAGACATTTCAGTTGGACAAGAAATGGGAAGGAAGGGCAGTTAGAGTGACATGACTGGGTTTGTTGTGGAAAAAATTTATTTGCACATATGTGGGTTGCTTGAAGGATCGTTGACACATTGCATCACTACATTTCAGCTGAATTTTTGATTTAAACCCAGAAATACACAGTGTTTGAGTATCTGCTGGTGGGGGTGGTGTTAATAGTAGAAGGCTATAAATCACTCCAGTAGCCAAGGGATATTTTGTGCATTTAAAGTTGCTTTATGGTGTTTTTGCTGATGAAAGGCTTCTTCATGAAAGACTGCATAGATAATATAAATAGTCATTGCAGAATAAACAGAAGCAGACTTCTCAAGTTTAAAAACCTGAACGTGCACAAGTCCATGGGACCTGATTAAATCCATCCATGGGTCCTGAAGGAGCTGGTGAATGAAATTACTAAGCCACTTGCCATCATATTTGAAAAATCATGGCAGTCAGGGGAAGTTCCCGATGACTGGAAAAAGGGAAATATAACCCCCATTTTCAAGAAGGGGAAAATGGATGACATGGGGAACTACAGACCAGTCAGTCTCACCTCTGTGCCTGGCAAAATCTTGGAGCAGATTCTCCTGGAAGGCATGCTAAGGCATATGAAAAACAACAAGGTGCTTGGTGACAACCAACATGGATTCACTAAGGGGAAATCCTGCCTAACCAATTTGGTGGCCTTCTATGATGGGGCTACGGAACTGATGGACAGGGGTAGAGCAGTTGATGTCATTTACCTGAACTTGTGCAAAGTGTTTGACACTGTCTCACACAACATCCTTGTCTCTAAATTGAAGAGACATCAATTTGATAGGTGGAGCACTCAGTGGATAAAGAACTGGCTGGANCAACATCCTTGTCTCTAAATTGGAGAGACATCAATTTGATAGGTGGAGCACTCAGTGGATAAAGAACTGGCTGGATGGTCGCACGCAAAGAGTTGTGGTTAACGGCTCAATGTCCAGCTGGAGACCAGTGATGAGTGGTGTCCCTCAGGGATCTGTGTTGGGACCAGTCTTGTTTAACATCTTTGTCACTGACATGGACAGTGGGATTGAGTGCGCCCTCAGCAAGTTTTCTGATGACACCAAGCTGTGTGGTTTGGTGGATACGCTGGAGGGGAGGAATGCCATCCAGAGGGACCTTGACACGCTTNAAGTTTTCTGACCAAGCTGTGTGGTTTGGTGGATACGCTGGAGGGGAGGAATGCCATCCAGAGGGACCTTGACACGCTTGTGAGGTGGGCTGATGCCAACGTCATGAAGTTTAACCATGTCAAGTGCAAGGTCCTACGCCTGTGTGGCACAGCTACAGGTTGGGCAAAGAGGAGATTGAGAGCAGCCTTGCGGAGAAGGACTTGGGGGTGGTGGTCGATGAGAACATGAACATGAGCCGACTGCAGTGTGCGCTTGCAGCCCAGAAAGCAACCGTATCCTGGGCTGCATCCAAANACAGCTACAGGTTGGGCAAAGAGGAGATTGAGAGCAGCCTTGCGGAGAAGGACTTGGGGGTGTTGGTCGATGAGAAAATGAACATGAGCGGACCGCAGTGTGTGCTCACAGCCCAGAAAGCCAACCATACCCTGGGCTGCATCAAGAGGAGCGTGACCAGCAGGTTGAAGAAGGTGATCCCGCCCTTTCACTCTGCTCTTGTGAGCCCTCACCTGGAGTATTGTGTGCAGTTCTGATGTCCTCAACACAAAAAGGACATGGAGCTGTTGCAACAAGTTCAGAAGAAGGCCAAGAGGATGATCAGGGGACTGGAGCATCTCCCATATGAAGATAGGCTGAGAAAGTTCAGAATGTTTAGCCTGGAGAGGGCTGCATGGTGACCTCATAGCAACCTTCCAGTATCTGAAGGAGGCCTATAGGGATGCTGGGGAAGGACTGTTCATTAGGGACTGTAGCAACAGCACAAGGGGTAACAGGTTCAAACTTAAACAGGGGAGGTTTAGATTGGATATAAGGAAGATGTTCTTTACTGTGAGGGTGGTGAGGCACTGGAATGGGTTGCCCAAGGATGTTATGAATGCTCCATTCCTTGGAGTGTTCAAGGCCAGGTTGGATAGAGCCTTGAGCTGCATGGTTTGGTGTGAGGTGTCCCTGTCCATGGCGGGGGGGTTGGAACTAGGTGATCTTCAGGTCCTTTCCAACCTTAACTATTCTATGATTCTATTCTATAAGTACCCTGAAAGAAAAACCCCAGCATGATGCCTGAAATTTATTAAATGTTTTTACAAAATATATTATGGCATAAAAAAGCAGGTTTCAGTAGGTGCTTTTGCTTTTTCTTTTCAAGATAATTTTCTGTTCTGTACCAACTTATGAAATGTAACAAGCTGATCAGAATAATAACATACTGGTTACTTATTTCTAATAAATGCCTTGGTAGCTGACATTAAGGGTCAAAAACTTTATTTGAATATATTTAACAACCAGTGAATAAACATATTGACTAGTTGGCCATCTCATACTTAATGCTAAGGAACCCTGGCACAGCCTAGTGGATGTTTTCTTCTAGATACAATTTTTCTGTTTCTTTTTTGAAGAGAAGTTGTGCTTTAGCTATCCTAGTGTTTTTTTGTGATTTAATCATGTAGCTACAGAATTTGTGAAATGGAATGTAGTCAAAGAGGGAGACCAACATGCACAGGCCTGTAAGCCTTGTGTGCAGTCACTTCATGCTTAAAAAAACCCCAGGACTCCAATGTTAGGAATGAAAAGTCATGTCTCAAGGTTGCAAAGCTCATGTGCTTCATCTATAATCTGTCAAAATTGTTGTCATATAATGAATAATAAAAAGCTTTTTATCATTATAGCTTACAACCCCCCCACACCTCAAATCTTGCTGTGCTTCTGGTGCTTACAGGTTCTCCTGTGATCTAAAGCAGATTTTATATAATTTTTAAGAACATCAATTAAAAGAAAAAAAAATAAAATCGTGCTGATGGCAATCCTCTTCTATCCCAAATCAGTTTTAAAGGGATCTCGGTAACTACAGGTAGTTCTTGGTGGTTCTTGTCTTAGCCTTATCCTGACAATAATTTAGTTTAGGAGATGCTTCCTCCACATACAGTTATCCTGTGACTGTGAACATAACGTTAGTTAGGCTTACTTCCCAGCATAGCATCTTTCTCACAAGTTTGTCTTTTAACAAACATCTGTGTGAGTTACTTGCAGATTATTTAGTTAGAAGGATCTAAAGTGCTTTTGAATTCTGGTAGCAACTTACACTTTTGTTTTAAACTAGTTTTATTCTTATGGAAATGCATTATAATTGCTCCTCACTACATGTTTAATTCTTCCTTTTTCTGAAGTATTTAGTGATTAATCCTCACCAGTCTTTGAATGTGTTACGTCTTTAAAATCTAAGGCATTACATTTTCAACCAATGACAGTGGGGAGCTGGTACCCAAAAATCCATCACTAGGCTGTTTGAACAATATTACTTTTGAGTAATTCTCTGAGATTTATAGAATCATAGAATAATAGTTTGAGTTGGAAATGACGTTAAAAGCATCTAGTTCCAACCCCCCTGCCATGGGCAGGGATGACTCATACTAGACGACGTCACCCAAGGCTCTGTCCAATGTGGCCTTGAACATTTCCAGGGATGGAGAATTTACGACTTCTTTGGGCAACCTGTTTTAGTCCCTCATCACCTTCACAGTAAAGAACTTCTTTACATCTTACCTGAAATTCTTTGTAGAAGTTTGAACCCATTACCCCTTGTCCTATCACTACAGTCTCAGATGAAAAGTCCCTCTCTAGCATCCTTTAGGCCCCCTTCAGATACTGGAAGGCTTTCTATGAGGTCTTCACGCAGCCTTCTTTTCTCCAGACTGAACAGCCCCAACTTTCTCAGCCTGTCTATGTACAAAATTCACAGAAACTTTTCTTAAGAATGTCCAAAAGTTGAACTTATAAAAAATTGACTAATCTAGTCAACAGCTTTCATCTCTCCAAAGGAAATATCTTGTATCTTGTATGAGGGAGTGTGTAGTATAGTATAGTGTAGTTACAGGGACATTAAAGTGAGTTGTTCTGTTTAATAAGAACATTTATTGGTCTTTGTATATGAATTCAATTGTCATCTGAGATCATTGTTACCTCTTCATGCTTCTGTACAGTTTCTTTTCTACAATAAATATGTGAAAATCAGTTCTTGCTGTGCCTGCACAATTCCAATGTTTTCTGGAAGAAGAAAATGATGTGAAATCTAACAGTTAAATAAAAGACTGTAAAGTGGGAGCTGCACATTTGGTATGTTCACTGATTTTTAAATACAATACACATGATGATTACCAAAGCTTTAAATTTAAGGAGGTTATTGTATGCATGGCATTCCTCTGATTTTTTTTTTTTTCCTTCTATTTCTAAACAACTGACAGTATCTATCAGCTATTTGAAAGTCACTCCTGGTTAAATTTGATAAACCTAATGACGTATATGACCTTTCCCAATGGTCTTTTACTAGGGATCTCAAATGACTGAAAAAGGGACAGGTGTTTCCTAACAGGTGCTTCCTTTCTGAGAACATGTGTTACCCTTTACTGAAGGCAGAATGGTGGGATGTGACCACTTGAACGTGCAGTGGACATAGCTGACAATTTTTCAGACATGCTCTTTCTAATGTAAATGATGACATACTAAATTGTGACACCCAGTGCAGATTATTTGTTTTCATCCTGGTGTGAAAAATTAGAATTGTGGGTGATCTAAAATTACAATATTAAGAGAGCCCATTTAAAACACAAGAAAAAATTAATCAAGATGGTAATATGTATAGTTAAAAGGATGCTTGCCATTCTAAGAAGTGTCATCTTTCTGTAAAGAAACTGCAGAGGAAACAGAGATGTTGTAATATACTTGAAGAAGTGAATATTGTTGATGCTTAGTTCCAGATTACTTCTATCTCTTTGGGCAGATCATCAGTCCTCAATTAAGTCCCTTTGGAACGATCAGCAGAAAGTTCAGAAAATTCCTACACATTCCCATAAACAGTAAGAAGAACTTGAATAAGTCCTTCAGTTCTGGGAGGGTACTAGATTGCTCATTTGTCTGCACTGTCATGGGGTCAAGTGAGTACACACTATTGGGTAACACTTTCAAGTCAACCAGAGAGCTTTCAGAAATTTTTGAAGACACTATTTACTGTCCTAATAAAACCAGAATAAAAAAAGCAGGATTTCAATATATGATCTTGCCAGACCATGCCAGGCTTATAAATATTATGTGTATGGGTAAATCTGAGCGGCAAAATATGCCATGGTGCCATTTTACAGGTTTGGAGACACCACAGGTTAACTGGAAACTTCATAAGGTTATGGGCACAGGTCATGAGTATAGCTGTAGTCTAAACAGGTCAGACAATAGCAGAGTTTCATGCCTGCAATTTGTGAAAGCCAGTTTGACTGGCCTACTCTGATGTTTTAATTTTACAAGTAAACACCAGGAAAAGGAAGTTCACCTACTTCCTACAGTAAGCACAGGAGGCTGAAGTCATGAACAGTAGACACCACAAAGGTCGACTACATGAGCTAATGAAGCACTTGGCACATGGTGCACGTTGACATTAATGCACTTGAAGTTCTATGCCTTTGAGGAAATAAGAAATTGTAGGCTACTATAGTCCAGACTTGCACCATTTTGTAAGTCTGAAAAAGTAAACTTTTAGCATTTTGACTTTTCCTCAGAAATTGAGGGAAATTCTATTGAAAATTTTTTTTCTATTCACTGTAACTTCATGGAAAGATGTTTCTTCACATACTGTAAAGGAAATTTAGTTTAAAAAAACCCAAACAACCAAACCCAATATCTTTCTAAAAAATAGCTAAAGCTCTTATCTAAGGTGCAAAAAGGGAAAAGATGACCATGACTGGTCAGTGTTGTGTTATTTAGTAGCTCTGAAGCTACTTTTCCACACAATATTCTCCCTGAAGTGCACTTCTTCAGAGAACCTGCTGCCATCCCGTTGTGTTGCAGAGAAAGTGTATAACTTCAAGCCTCAGGTTCATACAGCCATGAGGTGACTGGCTATATGGTACAACAAAGTGGAAACCAAGCAGTAAAGTGATGAGGTTTGGAGGCAGGTTTTTTGTTATGCTGGAACAGACTGCCCAGAGAAGTTGTGGATGATCTCTGGAAGTGCTCAAGGCTAGGCTGGATAGGACTTTAAGTAACCTGATCTAGTGGTAGGTGTCCCTGCCCTTCTAGATAGTTGAGGGCTTGGGACTAGATGATCTTTAAGGTCCCTTCTAACCCAAACCATTCTAAGATTCTGTAATACTCATCAGTCATTTTATTTGACATTTTCAATCAAAGGCTAGCTGAATAAATTTGGTCATAATTCAGGCTCACTAAAAAATATTAGTTTAGGAGACCGCAATTTGTTAATCAACATTTTAAGATGGGAAAATGTGAAAAACAAAAGTTTAATTCTGGAATTAAAGACATTTTTGCCTTTTAATTTTGAAGTAAAACTGGAAAAAAAGAAATACCCAAGGCTTGTCTCACATTACTTTAACTGTGGCACTTTTATGACTGAAATATTTATATCAGCTGAGAAACTCAATAATCAAATGCTTGAACTTCTAGTAGTATGAATGCTCTTATTTAGATGTTTATTGTCTCACCTGATGTGTTTTCAAGCCATCTGGAATAATTTTTCAATCACTCATTTTGTGATTATCATCTTTGTTGCAGATTTATTGTTCTCTGCAGTGTGCAAGCTGGTAAGATAAACATCTGAAATCTATGGCTGTGTCCAACAGCACCTCTCCCTTTTTATTTTTCCAGTGCAAAGTACTTGAAATTCACCATAGATAGTAGAAATTGTGATATTATTAAGCCTAATTTATTATAGAATTAATGATTACGTGCCACAACTGCATGCTTAAGGTTTAAGCACATGTTTAACTTGGTTAATGTTACAGCGTTACCTTTTCTGTACTGACATCTTTTAAAAAAATATGTTCAAAGAAGTTCAGCCAGTTCACATTAGGCTTTCAGAAATTTTGTTTGTAAAACAAATGTTTAAAAATTTCTTTCTGAAACCTCAAGGTTAATCTAAACATTTTTCTTTCTAATGTATAAAGAATGTATTGAGTAATTCTTGGTTTAGCCATGGCCACAATTATACAGTGGAATAACTGTAGCCATTATTATGGTTATAATCACAACTGTCAGCAACTGAAAATACCAGTTTTATAAGGTAGAATTTCATCTTTATTTAATCCTGAGGCAACTGAGACTGTTATGTGGACTCATAATCAGATATTAATGGGCCTTCTTAGCTATTAAAATAATCAATTAGATTATTTCTTTTTCATTATGTTCTGCAACTCACTTTCAAAAAATATTCTTATACATTTATTCTCTGTAGTCCAAATGCTGTTATTCTAAAGATCCCCAGAAAATGAGTGTATTTTTATAATGATGAAGGGGATTTCTAAAAAATTAAGTATTTGAAAGAAAAACTATAATTTTGAAGCTGTAAATTTATCTTATTCAAATGCACAGGAACTTAATTTGTATATAAAATTGCTCATAACTTCACTTATAATAAGTTATGAACAAAGATGGTATTAATTAGGTCTTTATCTCTTTAATATTTCATATATGTGTCTGTCTCTAAATTGGCATTACATTATATTTTTTAATACTGAACAAAAAGTGTATAACATAGTAGAATGATCTGAAAATCTGGAGGAGATAAAGATGTTAATTAAGAAAGCTTCATACTAATAGAGGTCACCTAGTATCTTTTCAGAACTTGAAAAAATATTTTCTAGTCTGTATAAGTGTAATAAAACATAAACCCCAAGTACAAGATGTATAGCTTCTTTACAGAAAAGCACTCCATGGATTTATCAATCCTGCTTTTCGTGGCGGTATTTTGAACAATTCTGCCTGAAAGAAAAAATACCAGACTAATTTAAATTTAGACAAATTGCAGTATGTTTCACAACACAGAAGAAATCCCTGATTAAAAATTCTAATCAGGGGCTTATGACCTTCCCCATATCTTTCATCCTTGACTGATTCCTCAAGTCTTGTTTTCACTTGTGTTTTGGCAGCTCTGCGTCTTTCTTGGTAAACCGATCTGCTATTTTCACTTTGCTCTCTACATATCCTATTGCATGTGTTTTTGGTGTTTTCTCCTGAACTTGTCATATTTCAAGTCTTGCTTTCAAAGTTTCTAGCTATTTAACATCTTTTTAACTCAGTATATGTCAAAAACCTCCTCTGTGTGTGTGTCTCTTTATGTGTGTGCTGCAGTATCTGTTGTTCGAAAAAGCATTGCCTTAGCTGCCCATCTTAAAAATTCACTTTGAGGATTCTGTAAAACAATGCAAAGACTCACTGTATTCAGTGTGACATAAATTAGACTATCTCTTCATTCTATTTTTTTAAGTTCAACCTTTTGGTTGGCTATATCTGTCTGTTTTCTCATTGCATAACTTGACCTCATAAAGAGGTTCCTTTCTATAAGGAAATTATAAACAAGATAGATTTTATTTTTTTGTTTTAACTCCAAAAAAACCCCACATGGGGCTATGCAAAAAATAAAAATCAACCTGCAATATATGGTTTGTGCATACCATCTTCAAGAAGATAAACATTTGCACAAAGAGATTTTGTTAGGAGCTGCCAAGAACATTTATGCAAGAGCCTAGCAGCCATGTTCAAAGTTTACAAGTCAATCTGATAAGGCAGAAAGAATTTAAAATTTTAAAGCATCAGCAAACAACTCACGGAAAAGTAAATAAAGTTAGGGGGTACTCAGAATATATCTTGAGACCAAAATCACCCTGTGTGAACACACCTCAGGCTCAGTAGTGTAGTACATCATTGAACTGATAACTGAAATCATAGTAATAAAAAGAATAATAGAATCATAGAATCATAGAATAGTTAGGTTTGGAAAGGACCTTAAGATCATCCAGTTCCAACCCCCATGCTAAGGGCAGGGATGCCTCATGCTAAACCATGTCACCCAAGGCTTCCTCCAGCCTGGCCTTGAACACTGACAGGGATGGGCATTCCCAACTTCCTTGAGTAACCCATTCCAGAGCCTCAACACCCTTACAGTAAAGAACTTCATCCTTATACCCAAAAGAAATTTCCCTTGTTCAAATTTGAACCCATTAACCCTTGTCCTGTCCCTACAGTCTTTAATAAAGGGGTCCTCCCCAGCATCCTTATAGAATCATAGAATAGTTAGGGTTGGAAAGGACCTCAAGATCATCTAGTTCCAGCCCCCCTGCCATAAGCAGGGACACCTCACACTAAACCATGCCATCCAAGGCTTCATCCAACCTGGCCTTGAGCACTGCCAGGGATGGAGCATTCACAACTTCATTGGGCAACCCATTCCAGTGCCTAACCAACCTAATAGGAAAGAATTTCTTCCTTATATCCAATCTAAACCTCCCCTGTTTAAGTTTGAACCCATTACCCCTTGACCTATCATTACAGTCCCTCATGAATAGTCCCTACCCAGCATCCCTATAGGCCTCCTTCAGGTACTGGAAGGCTGCTATGAGGTCTCCACACAGCCTTCTCTTCTCCAGGCTGAACAGTCCCAACTTTCTCAACCTGTTTTCATACGGGAGATGCTCCTGTCCCCTGATCATACTCACGGCCCTCCTCTGGACTTGTTCCAACACTTCCATGTCCTTTTTATGTTGAGGACACCAGAACTGCACACAATACTCCAGGTGAGGGCTCACAAGAGCAGAGTAGAGGGACAGGATCACCTCCTTCAACCTGCTGGTCACGCTCCTCTTGATGCAGCCCAGGATACGGTTGGCTTTCTGGGCTGCAAGCACACACTGTCAACTCATGTTCATTTTCTCATCAACCACCACCCCAGAGTCCTTCTCCGCAGGGTTGCTCTGAATCTCATTTTTGCCCAATCTGTAGCTGTGCCTGGGATTGCTCCAACCCAGGTGTAGGAACTTGTACCACTTAAATGTAAACCAAGTTTAGAAAGTGTATCCATATCTTCATAAAACTCTTCAAAACTAAATAACTCTACCTGTTGCAGTGTAAAATATGTGCTGATTGCCTGTCTAGTAGACCAGCTTCTCACTGGAAAGACTGCCTTTTCTGTCTGAAAATCAGTTAGTGCACTGTGGTAGTAACTAGGTTAATTTCTTAATATTGTTGATAACTAGTTGTTCAGGTAATCATATATTCATGGTAGATTTAGTACTATGAAACACTAAATTAGTGTGGAAGATCATGATAACCAGGGTTAACTATAAGGAAATGTGAAAGCCCTCATAATTTTCCCCTTTCCTGAATTTTGTTTCATATTTTTCTTGCACTTAATTTGAAATAGTTATTTTAGATATTGAAATATAGAAGGAATAAAAACATACTATCTGCAGTTGTATTATGGTGCCAATGAGAAACTTTTCACTAACTTCAGTAGGACTACCTTATTCATCCTTCAATCAATTTCTTGCTCTTTGTCTGTGTCTTCTGATGTAGTGGCTATAGTTTTATTCAAATATCTGTGGTTTTAGAGGGAGAACTGAAAGACAGCAGGAAGTTATACACATATTGCAAAAGCAGCAGCAAAAAAGCTACTGAAATCTAAAGGACTTTCAGAAGTCATTTAATGCAACTGAACAGAAAAATCACATAAAAAACCAGTGATATGAGCACTGGACAATAGAATAGGGTGGCTACATTTTTTTTCTCTCCTTGTAATATTTAAACATCAAGAGCAACAGTGTGCTATGATAAAAAAATAGACACTTCTCTACAGATGGAAGGAACAGGAACTCATAGGTGAGAGTCACATGTTAGAGACACCTTTTCAAAAAGGCCTTGAGAATGGTAGTCTTTTGAGAGTATCTCTGGAACACCTTCTGTAATTGGCTTTTCACTAATCTTGTATGTTTGAGCATTTAGAGTGTTACACATTATTAACAGTAATGAGAGGATATGAGAAGTTCGATAAATATGGATAGTCTAATATGCCTGTTCTCTAATGAGAGTTAAATTAGAATTTATAATAGTAAGTTTCTTTATTTGAAAATTACATAGTCCAGATGAAGGAGTGGAGTCTGACACATCACAGAGCTTTACAAATCAGCCACAAATGTAATGTGGAACACAACTGAGAACTGCGAGTAGAACATTTGTTGTGAGTGATAGTTTTCCTGTCCAAGAAAGTATCAAATTAAATTATCCTACTTCTCCAGAGCCCTCTGAAATGGGTTTGTTACCTGAAGTTAATAAATCTTGATTAGTTTTTCTACCACATAAAATAGTTTCAGCACTTCCAATTAAGTCAATGATCAGCTAGTGCCTGTTCAGGATGCTGCTTGAATCTATTTTATCCCCAGTTTCAACCTTATGGAAATAATCTCTGCAAGATGGTAGAGTTAAATTTTTCTCTTGGTCTATTGCACATCACAGTAAGAGTCTGAAACATGACTTGAGATAGAACACTATTACAAGCACTTTATGGTTTTAGGCTGTCTGCCTAGGTATTTTGCTGATTTGAATGTTCACCTAATCAAGCTTCATTGCCAATAAGTGGGCCTTCTACAAATTTAAGGATGAAGCCAATCATTTTGTCTTATTACTAGAGGATTAATATTATTTTCTGTTCATATTTTTCACTATTTCACTTCAGATAGCCACAAACAACTCATAAGAAATTGAAGAGGAAAAGTTCATAACTTTAAAGAAAAAAAGCCTTAAATCTAATTTTTAAAATATTTTGATGAAGCTATAGGAAGTTTAAGATTTTAATATACTTAGTGAAATAATCCTGTTGCAATGGTATACTATTTTAGAAAGCTTGCAATTCGGTCCAGCTTAGTATCTTTGGATATGTAATCGATTGGAAGATTTTTCAGGTATATATACTTCCAATTCTCTACTCCTAATTTCTTGAAGTCTCATGGAATGACCTGATTCTTCTCTTCTCATTACAAGATAAAAACATTGAAGAACTGAATTGAAGAACTACATTGCTAAGGCACATGAAAAAACAAGGCGCTTGGTGACAGCCGGCATGGATTCACTAAGGGGAAATCCTGCCTAACCAATTTGGTGGACTTCTATAATGAGGCTTCGGAACTGATGGACAGGGATAGATCAGTTAATGTCATCTACCTGGACTTGTGCAAAGCATTTGACACTGTCCCGCATGACATCCTTGTCTCTAAATTGGAAAGACACCAATTTGAAAGGTGGAGCACTCAGGGGATAAAGAACTGGCTGGATGGCCACATGCAAAGAGTTGTGGTCAGTGGCTCAATATCCAGCTAGAGACCAGTAACGAGTGGTGTCCCTCAGGGATCAGTGCTGGGACCAGTCTTGTTCAACATCTTTGTCACTGACACGGGGAGTGGGATGAAGTGCACCCTCAGCAAGTTTTCTGATGACACCAAGCTGTGTGGTTCGGTTGATATGCTGAAGGGAAAGAATGCCATCCAGAGGGACCTCAACACACTTGGGAGGTGGGCTGATGCCAACCTCAGGAAGTTTAGCCAAGCAAAGTACATGGTCCTTCACCTGTGTGGGAGCAATCCCATGCAGAGCTACAGGCTGGGCAGAGAAGAAATTGAAAGCAGCCCTGGGGAGAAGGACTTGGGGGTGGTGGTTGATGAGAAAAGGAACATGAACTGGCTTCAGTGTGCTCTCACAGCCCAAAAATAGCTGACTTTATCCTGGGCTGCATGAAAAGGAGCGTGACCAGCAGGTTAAAGGAGGTGATCCTGCCCCTCTACTCTGCTCTCATGAGACCTCACCTGGAGTATTGTGTGCAGTTCTGGTGTCCTCAACATAAAAAAGGACATGAAGGTCTTTGAACAAGTCCAGAGGAGGGCCACGAGGATGATCAGGTGACTGGAGCATCTCCTGTATGAAGATAGGCAGAGAAAGTTGGGACTGTTCAGCCTGTAGAAGAGAAGGCTGCATGGTAACCTCATACCAACCTTCCAGTATCTGAAGGGGGCCTATACAGCAGCTGGAGAAGGACACTTCATCAGGGACTGTAGTGGTAGGACAAGCGGTAACGACTTAAACAAGGATTTAATTTCAACTTTTAAAAGGAAAACAATAGGTATCTCAAATTTGCTATATGACAAATAATCTGAATGGAAATAAGGTTGCAATGAAGATATATAAATGTAGACGTTTGCATGTGTACTGATATGTTTAATTTTCCATTAGAGATCTACTGATCAAAAATCATAGAATCATAGAATAGTTATGGTTGGAAGGGACCTTAAGATCATCTAGCTCCAACTCCCCTGCCATAAGCAGGGACACTACAGAACAGCTTAATTCAAGTTAATATACAGGGATTAGTTAGCTAAACTGTTTTGAGATTTTCCTAGTTGTATTGTTTAGGATGTGGATTGTGTAGTCTGAACATAAGTTCCTTTCAGCTGACAATTGGAACTTCAAACTCTGGTGCACTTCAGATGGTATTGAATGCCTATGCTTAGACATCTACATCAAGCCCTAGAGTTGTATTAACTTTAAGGGAAATTAGACATCAGCTCACATTGAAGACACCTAATTTTAGGTTACATAAACTGAAATGAAATTCCTAGCCATCTTTCACTTGAAGCATTTGCCTGATAGACTCTGGCACAATGCAACTGGAAATTTTTTAATAACCTATTGAGAACTATGCTTCTCAATACTTTTAAGTGCAATACTTTAAAAGCTGAAATACTTATGCTAACCACAAGTTTTCGGTTATTTCCTCCTGATTGTAAAGGAACATGTGAGGCAAGGGCATATGTGAGAAGCAGAACGTAATTTTTAAAAAATGAAAGGAAACTTCTTGTTCATATGCTTTTTAGGCTCAGATTTAGGTATTTTTTTTTTAAAAAAAAAACCCACAAGGCAGAAAGGAAGAGGCAAGGGTCATGTGAGGCAAATAATAACAAAAATAACACTGAAAGGTCTGATTTTTTTACCTCAACCAAAATCTTCTGAAAATATGTTAAGAAGAAAAAGTAAAGTCAGATTAAATGACTAAATGATTTTCATATAACCTCTGAAAACATAATGCAATATAGTTCCATGAGAACATTCTCACTCTGAGGCTTAAAATCTACTTGTGCCACTTGCCTGTCTACCCTCTCTCCTGCGTTCATAAGCAGATGTAATGACCAAGATAAGCACATCAATTTTGATTCTGATAGAGAAACCATTTATTTCATGATGAACCTGGATCTTTGAGCCAATTGCCCACTTATGCTATTGGAGTAGTCAAGCACAGAAGAGATTTTCTTGATACTATTTAATCTGTATTACCTTTGACACCTTTATATCTGGAAAGTTTCAAGAGTTTCCTGTAATGATCCATTCTGGACTTGGAAATAAGCTTTCTCTTAGCATCTCTAGCTTCTGGGTCTTGTTTAAATTGAAAAAGTGAGTTGACAAGAAAGTTTGAAAAATGTTCAACAAGAAATGTCTAGACAAGTCAAAATCTCAAGGAAGTTTCCTTGGGAGACCAGGTCCAAATATGAACGAAGATTTGGGAAAGATCAGCAAATAGTTTTAGAGTTGTAGCAAATATCTTTAAAAGTAACAGTTTTAAGAAGACACAAGAACCTCAAAAAAATCTGGTATGTATGAGAAAGTCAAAATTATGTCAGATTTGATTTGGAGAATTTCTAAAGAAAGCCACAATAACTGCACAAGACCTAACCTATTTGTACTTTACCAATCTAATTTTACAAAATTGAAAAAAATGCCTCACAAAACTCTGAATATAATTCTCCATTTGTTTCTGAAATGGGATCTTTCAGTTAAATCCTAACCTTTGGACAGGTTTTAGGGGATTTTTGTGGTGTATTTCTTCATGGAATTGACAGCTCAATTAAGCAGTATGATTATAAATATTCAGGAGTGAAGCATATCACTCAGTTTGTCTATAAAGTATAAATAAACCCACAGAAAACATACAAAAGCAGTGAGCAAATAATCCACCTTAATTATTTTAACACAAAATTTCATCAGCAATTACTTGCATTTGTGTCTTAGAAAAAGACATTTCATCAATTCCAATTTGCAGAAACAATTTTCTGCTTCTTTAATTCCATAGAAGCCACCTGCTTGGGAAACAAATTCAGATTATCTATCCAGAAAATTATAACAAATATCACTCACACCACTATATCCGTGTTTTCAGTCCACTATTGTAATCTATAACAAGTGGCACATAGAAAAATATAGCATTAAATGCATGAGCAGTATAATTCATTTTTACCTAAGCAGTCTTCTAAAAACAGACACATTTGGTGCAAGAAGTAAGATAGTCTCTTTCAAGCTGTTATTGATGGGGCTTGTATTTTGTTTGATCAGAACAGTTTTTGTATTTAATAAAATGCTTTTCCTCTCATTGTTTCAGCTTCCTTATTAATCAGATCTCAGCATATTTTGCACAGACACAACTTATGCAATAATCCCTTTTGCAAAGAGATATGAACGCAAAGGATTCTTTTTCCCTTTTACATTAGTTACCCTTCTGTTGAAAGTGATAGCTTTCAGCTTGCCAGGAAATGTGCATTTTGATTTCTTGCTATTGTATAACAAGCTTGTCATTACAAGGAGCAGCTTGTGCAGCTGTGTTCAGGTGGCACTGCAGGGTGACCTGTACTTCCCTTGCCAATCATGACAATGAGGAGAGATAACAGATGACAGGCAGAATGCTGCAGATATTGAGGTAAAGAATCACAAAGTGAATTGTTTTTGGCAAAGATAATCTTTTCCCTTGGTTTAACAGCCAAAATATGGCTAAAATTTTCCACCACCTTGTCACAAATTCCATGGAAAGTAACGTCTGAGCTCTCTATACAGAGCATTGGGTACACCTTTCCAGATTTCTCTGAAAATAACATAGGCTGTTTAACTTAGACTTTCATTGTGGTCATCTCAGTGAAACAATATTTACAGAATAAGGTTGAACAATGTTCAAAACTGCTGTACACGATCAAGGTAAATGTATGAACTTGCTATTATAAAGAAAAATAGTTATAACTTCAAAGCATTTGTGTAGTGAAACCACTCCTAAAAAACACTCAGATATTTCTATTGCTCAGCATCATTATCTAACACATAGGATGATCCTATATAATAGCAAATTTGAGTAGGTAATGCTTATAGTAAATATGGAAGATGTGTTGTGCTACCTACCATGAATTTCCTAATATTTTGTAATATAATATGGCTGCACAGAAAGAATAACACAAACAAGTTTGAAACCATGCTTCAGAAAAGTAAGCATAATGCTGCACTAACACATCACCATAAAATCAATGTTGAGACTCTTGTAAAAGTTTCTCAAGAAACATTTACTCTGTGCAACAAGTTGCTTCCATAAGATGTCCGAGAAAGGGCTAATCATATATTATTTGTAAATTGACTAAGGACTGATGAACATGCAAACTAGATCATAGACATGGGGGAAAAATATGTCAAGAAGTGGATTTCACTAGTGATTGCTCTTCATGAGATCAAACAAAATACTTATCCTCATTGGAAAAGCAAAGGGAAATAGGACAAGATTAATTAAGGTAACCATGAGTTTTATTCAGTTAGTTATAAAACTTCAATTTGCAGAAACCAAACTGAGAAACACATAACTAGTTGGACTCAATGTTTTGTGCCTCTAAAAGAATGAATTAAGACCTGTAGGGTGTAATTGTGTTTAGAAAAACTATTATGTTGCTATGTGCTACAGGGGCAACCCTGATTAGCCTTGATTAGTGTCAATGTACAAATGTCTAGGTGGGGTTTAGCTCACTGTTTCTGGCATGAGATTTTCCATACTTACGAGAGTGAGAAAAACCTTTTATAGAAGTAATGAGAAACAAAGAAAGCTACTATTCTGCAACATTTTAAAATGAACCTGTAAAGGAGAACTAATCTCCTCTAAATGAAGTGTTAATTTACTTTTTTCTTTTTTGAATGCTGCTCAGTACAAGAAGACATGCAGATTGAGAAGCCTGTAAGTGTGCTGGCTGGCTGGGTGCCAATTGCTCAAAAAAAAGCTTATATGAGGATTTAGTAGTTTCAGCTTATATACTGTTGCATGTTTTTAGTGATGCCTGAGGTAATAACTATGATATAATTGAAATGTGATGAATACAATTATGTTTAGCTGACTTCCTGTACACAGGTGATTTCTAATTCAACAGATAAACATTCAGTTGTTAGCAAGCAGAGATATGATGCAGAAGAAACATACCATGTCTGGTCCTACATCTGAGAGTATGGAATGCCAGCATAGGAAAAAAAACAAAAAAACAAACAAACAAAAAAAAAAAAACAAAAAAAAAAAAAAAAAAAATTTTAATAAAAAAAAAAATAAAAAAAAAAAAAAAAAAAAAAAGAAACTATTTTAA
>NDXB01018198.1:112278-122541 GCA_002631895.1 Agapornis roseicollis
AAAAAAAAAAAAAAAACCAAAAAAAAAAAAAAAGAAACATTTTATTAACATAATAAGTGAAAAAAAGATAATAAAAAACATGGAGCTGTGTTCAATAATGGAGATAATAAAATTCTCAGTTATTGTGTGAAAACAGCATTTCTTTTCAATTGTACTGGGACACTATTTTGATGTATTCCCATGTGAAGTCTGAATTTTCATTTAATTCCCATTAGTTTATCTAGTTTTCTGAAAAGACCTTTTAATTTTCAGTCTATTTCTGGCTTTGTGCAGTTATTAATCATATTTTACCAGAGAAAAGCTGTGGTTTCTTCACTTCATCTTCCTCAGCCAAACATTGAACATGGTTTATTCACAAAACACATACATTTTCTGCTAAAGAAAAAAAAACCCTGGAAGACGGTTAAAAGATGACAGAGAAGATATGGAATCATAAAAAATATTTCTGAAAGAGATCTCAAGAGTTTATTTGATGCATTCTCCGTCTTATTCCAGGATCAACTATCATATCTCCAAAATGTTTGCCTAACCTATTGTTACAGAAATCTCTGCTGATTGCCATTTTATATTTCCCTGAACTCTATTAAAAGTTTTTTTTTGCTATTTACCCCAAATCTGTGAGTTGAGACTTATGCCACAAATTTTAAGGTTGAATCCAAAACAGATGGTCAGAACATTACATTTATTTATTTTATGAATCTATTTTACACACTGTAAGATTGTTTTAATATAAAAATGTCAGACAATATACTAGAGAAGGGGTCAGGCAATCTTATTGTGCTGCATATACTCTTTCCTAAGCAGTTCTTATTGGCTAGTCTTAGATACAGCACAGTTAGGTGTACCTTTGGACACAATACAAGCCATTTTAGTATTACCTCTTTCAGTCCTTTTTAAATTTTTTCTAGTTCTTTCACTAGATGAGATTGTTTCCAAATTTCCCGCTATTGCTTACGTTTTCTTTGACATTATAAAATCATAGAATCATAGAATAGTTAGGGTTGGAAAGGACCTTAAGATCGTTTGAAGCCCCCTGCCATGGGCAGGGACACCCCACACTAAACCATGTCACCCAATGCTTTGTCCAACCTGGCCTTGAACACTGCCAGGGGTGGAGCATTCACAACTTCCCTGGGCAACCCATTCCAGTGCCTCACCACCCTAACAGGAAAGCATTTCTTCCTTATATCCATTCTAAACTTCCCCTGTTTAAGTTTGAACCCATTACCCCTTGTCCTGTTTGGTGTACTGAGGGTCAAGATGTAACAACATCTAAACCATGTCTTTTATAGAACCTTTGATCTTAAGGTGTTCTACTTTACTCCTAAAGAAAGACAAGGAATTGGCCTTTTGCAGATTCCTCCTATGCTTGCTGATGTTCTGTGCTCTTTAAATTTACCTGTTCTTGAAGTAGATGTTATTGTTATTAGGTAAAATGATTTTCTAATGCATTTAATAATTTAGATGCACGAATTTTTGTGCTTCAACCCAAGATATCATTTTTGTTTTTTGCAAGTTGGGAAAAAAGAAAAATCCATTTCCAACATCTTAGGTTGGAGTTTAAAGGCATTACTCAGAGAAACTGAAGATCTTGATTATGATTTCTGTTAAATAATTTATTGTTTAAACTATTGGGAAAGTACTTGTTCTCATAAAATTTATGGTCAAATCTTGTGGATTAAAATGCTTGAAGCTAGCAGGTAAAGAACAATTTTGACCTGCTTATAGGAGTTTTCCTATGAAGTTTTTCAGGTTTTTTATAATTATTTACAGCTACCTGATAATTGAAACAATTATAGCTGACAACACAGCTTAAAAAAAAAATGCAACAGTGAAGAAATCTGTGGCTGGAAGTGGGCATTGACTTGCTTTAACTACCCTGTGTAAATAAATAGCTGCCTAACAGTAATTTTTTTTTTGTTAAAAAAATACTAATCGCGGTGAATGAATTCTAATATTCACAGATGTGTTTCCAGTTTGCAAGTTCAGGGAGGTTTGTGGTTGTTTTGACTTTGGATTTTTTTTTTTTTTTTGAGAGGGGGTACGGTGTGTCAGATTTCAGTTTTAAGTACTTTGCATTTGCTTTGGCTGCCTTTTTATTTTCCAGAAGCAAGATATACACCTCAGGCTTCTCATCATCACGCATTTATTAATTTTTTTCTTGGCATTTGGTTTCCTTTTTCCTGTGTTCAGCAACATAGAAGTTTTGACTCTAGGTTTCATCTCAATATTCAATATAAATGGATTAAAGTTTGAATATAAATTGATTTTAAATGTCTTTTTCTTAATCTGTTTTTATTCTATTTTCAGTTCCCAATGTCTACTTAAGAGTTTAATTTCACTCCATTAAGACTTTTGTAATTCTTTATGCTATTACAATATATTTAAACAGCATCTTACTTATTAAAATGCAAATGAACATGCTCAAGATTGAATAATTTGTGCTAAACTCAGTTTTTGTTAACTTTTTTAATCTTAAAAAAAATTGTAGCAAAATAATCCAAATGGAAAATTATGAGTTACCTCTACCAAGTGAACATTTATTTCTGCTATCTGTGAGGAAACATTTGTTCTCAGTGTCTTGCATGTTTACGTTGTTGTTGAGTCATTTGCCTATTGGTCATGGCTAATATGCATGTTGGTATAATTATTGTTACATATATTTCTCCATTATTCAGCACAGTGATGTCTTCAAATGGTTTTTTGTTGGGTTTGTTGGTTTGGGTTTTTTCCCCAGAAGTTCTGGAATCTGAACTTTATTTAGTCAATAATTCCTTTTTTGTTTCTTTCATTCAGTTAAGGCCACTAATAACAGAGCTAATCATTCACACAGGAAACAAACAAACAAAAAAAGATAATTGCTTCACAGTTCACTGTTCTTGGAAAAAAACTCAGTTGCTCTCTACCTGTATTCTCTGTTGGTTCTCTCTGAACTTCTTATGCAGCAACAGTGGAATTACACAAGATGGAGTTACTCCGTTATGGCCAGTTCCATCTGTATAAATGCAGACAGTGAGAAATTTTATTTGTGAACCAGTTGTTATTGATTACAGTAGAGAGATAAGTTTGGCAATCAATAATTCAGAGTGGTAGCGTTAGCTCTGATGAATCTGATTTCACTCCTTCAATTTCCAGCTATGCTTCAGTTTATGAAGCGCCTTGCTGTGAAACAGGTTTGTATTCAGAGGCCTCTATATTTTCATGTCTCTAAGAAACTCTATAGTGTAGGTTTCATCAAAAGAAACCTACTTTGTACAGTATAGGTTTCTAACTTCTGTTATAATAGACCAACAGAAAGGTGCCTGTTTCTGTTCAGGCTGTTCTACTAGGCTTTTAAGTGCTCTTGTACATAGATACTTGCTTCCACTTCAACACATCTATGGTTTTAGCTAGTGGTTTCAGAGTTTGTTTAAAGATTATGGTCCAGTAATATTGCCAAGTAATAAGAGTTTCTTCCTGAACATTTTGTGCAAATAGGCTTTATACAGCTCGGTTAATAGCACTTAATACACCAGCTGATATTTACATTGCTTTTATCCAGCCTGGAAATGATTGTTTTCTTAGCATTTTACACAGAACAATAATAAGCTCCAACTGCTGCAGTATAAACAAGGAGGGTGGATGCTGTTTATTATCTCATCTGACTTTTAAAATGCCATTTTGCTATTTCATATTACTGAAGTGGTGGGTTTACAATGGTATGAATTGTCATCAAATATATTAACTAGCGATCCTTTATGCGCAATAGTGCTATATAAAATAATGAGTAAGCCATAAACAATAAAAAAACTCCATTTAGCTGGTTTGAAGAGTTCTTTATTCATGGACTGGAAGTAATGCAAGAGAATTCTGTATACTACTACCAACAACCAAGACATGCCATTTCTGAGCAGCAACAGGCAATGCAGGTTCTTCCCCAGCTAAATTGCTAATGACTGAACCAAACTCTTCAAAGCCCTTTGTTTTTGTCTCCCTTAAGTTATATGATGTCAAGATATACAGTTTAATCACACAAATTAGTTTAAAATTTGGTGTCATTAATTCAACAACTCTATGCTCTTTTTTCACAAACTGAAGACTCTAAAAGGTAAACAACTGAAGTATTTGATAAACTCAGATAAGACTGTTATGAATAGGGAGTGCATCATAATATCAGTGAAAGAGCTAAATGTCCTCACCTCATCAAGTGCAAGAATAAAACAATCTTTTATGAGTTTTGTATTCCACAGATTTTACTGCTTAGAAAACAATGAACAGCAAAAATATTTTTTGTAACCACTATTTTAAGTGAGGTCACATGGGTGAAAGAATAAAGGCGAGCTATGTTTCATATACCTTGTCATTTGACACAAATTGGGACTGATAGAACAAAAGGGAAAAACAAATCGAGTATTTTAAGCCAATCTTAGTAAAACAATATCATAATTATGTTTATGTACCTACTTAAAAACAAGAGATAGTAATATTAAGGATTGTCTTTATATTCTTGCTGGGTTCACATCAAAATGGTGAAAATCATCACCCCTTATTTTAGTCATCTAAAATGTAAACACCAACCTACCTCATAACCCATGTTTTCTCAATGGACAGGAATAAGCATGATTCATTATGCCCACCTACATTAGATGTGAACTTTACAGTGGAGGGATTAATATTCCAGAGGTATCACTCTAGAGACTGTAGAGAAAGCCTTGAAGGTAAGAGAATATCTCCCTTTTAAATGGTTGAAGATAGAGAATGTGAAAGTCATATTAAATATATGTTTCCTTTGCTTCTAACAGTATAAACAGTATCCACTTTACCAAAATAATTGATACATGTATATAGTACAAAATCCAAAAGCCACTTTGCATTGTGGAATTATAAACCATCTGACTCAAAATGACTGACTTACTTTCAAATAAATAACTAGTGCCAAAGCTTAAGTACTATAGGACAGAAATGAAAGCCTGTGGCTAAAATAATATGTAATTAAATTGTATTAGAAAAAGTAAGAAAAAACAGAGGATTAAAAGAATGAAGCTGTGAGGAGAAAAATGTCTAAATAAAAGTATAATAAATATAATAAAAAATAATAAAAATAAAGTGAAGTTTTCTTTTAATCAACCTCTCTTCTTTTTGTCTTACTCTTTTACCACCCAAAGTACAGTTTAGTTCAATTTTTCTCACTACCAGTAACAAACGTCAACAATTAACACAGCCAGGATATAGAAAGTGTAGATAATCCTCTTTCCTTTTGATCGAACCATGTAGCTGCAAAGAAAAGGAATAGTGTAACTAATGACTCTACTGGTATATTCTTCTATAGTTCTATGATTCTACAACTATTCTTCTACAACTATTTAACAGTTCTTAGAGTCCACGGAATGTTTGGTTGAAGAGAGACCATGTACAGTTTTCTCCTTAGTACAACTGTGTGCTGAAATGCCATGCTACTTAAATTAATTTTTTGTTATTTTGCATTTGAATAACAAGCATATATTAATAACATGCATTGTCAATTGCCATGCTCTGGAGCCTTCTCTGCACACAGATAAATGCTCCTGATTGGAACTCTTAGTTTTCAGGCATAATTAATGGAAGAAGTATAGGCATATGAACACCTGTGAACATAGAAAGGTCACCCTCATTCTGATGCTTGAGTGCCATTCTTTTAGAGAACATTTGTTAACAATGCTTCTCTAACCCAAGTATTCCATAGCAGAGTCCCAGGCTTTAAATCTGATGATGTAATTTATTTGATTGATATAGCTGTAGGAATTAGGTGCCTCTGGAGAAGGATCCTGAACAAAAAAACCTCTGGACAATTATATCCTAAAAATCTAAGTTTCCTGCCCTTCACACAGCAGTTCAGCCCAATAAAAACAGTGTCTGGGGTATTCTTGCTCTCTACTGGGTCTCTTCACTGTCTCTTGGTGGGCTGTTTCTCCTCTTATTTCTAAGGTTGCAGCTTCTTCTGAGGAGGTAGTGGCCTTCCTTGCTTTCTTAGCTTAAGGCACAAACCGGCTCTGGGACTTCCTTTTATTTAAGCAGGTAGAAAGCTTAATGTATCTATGTGAATGTTCACAGCTTTTGGTCTGAGGTTTCAGGCACATCTAACTATTAATGCTGTTAAACTGAGTGAATAATTTCCTTCATTCCTTTATGCATTACAAGAATATGAGAGAATGCATAAGAGGTAGAATATGTAAAAACTTTTGTAGAAAATTTCTCTTTAATGTTGTAATATTTTCCATCAACACAAAACAACTTCATCTTACCCTCAATTTGAGTCTACATCTCATGTTCAGGGTGCAGGTTTGAGTCTTCATGAAGACTGTAAACCCACAAATTTTTAAAGATTGAATACGCAATAAGTCAAAGAGAAAATTAGAGTAAATTGACATATCTGCTTTATATATCTCTTTACATATACCAGTAGAATCTCGAGTGTGTGTATTTATAAAACTAATGCTGCTAATTATTCTAACAGAAAATAAGTGGCTTAGGAGAAATTCTTCTGACCATAATTCCATTTAATGCAGCTTTATAGTCACGTCCATAGAAGAACAGAATTAGAATTTCTGCAGATTGTATATAAATGGTTAATTTTTCTGCAGGTATAATTAACCTTTGGGATACTGAATTCCAGATGTATTTGATGGAGTGGCAGATGAAAAGAAGGGATTCTTCTCAGTCGCTTTTCACATATCTATTAATAATTTTGCTTTATCTAGCAGATTAAGCTCATTTTATAAAGAATGTAACTCTTTATATGTTCTAGTCTGATCCGTCACAACTAGCAATTATATACATTTGCAGTGCTTTTAGAACCTAACCATATATCTGCTTTTTTTCCAGAAACAAGGAGAAGCATTTCTTCAAAATATAGATTGCATTTGGTAAGCTACTACCTGGTTTCTGGAAGAGTCAGAATGAAGTGCATGAGGCATGTGTTGAGAAAAGGTAGTCCTATGGAACCTTACTAGATAAGAAACAGATACCACTATTTCCTGAATTGCAGTCACTTTTCAGAATCACTTTGTAATGAAAGAATTTCTGTGTTTGAATTTCTCAACCCACTGATCTTTGAGAGTTTCACATACAAAATAAACCCATTTGATTCCAACTCTCACTGAGCTGAATATTTAAAAAGCTTATTTTATTATATTCAAAAAGCTTATTTTATTATATTCAAAATATGCATAATTGAAATTACCTTCAAATGGAGATCTATGGTCTTGAAGTGCCCTGCTAGAAGCATGATACACAATTTTTTTATTCTTACAAAAAGAAAGCAGTAAGTTAAATTAATATAAATTACTTTACATAGCTATTGATTGATATTTGCACTGTGGTAATACTTAGGAAATTGCTTCAGATATATATATAACACAACCATGAAAAACAGTTACCGCTTCATAACAGTTTGTAGTTGAATGTAAGGTAAGGTAAGAAGCACCAGATGAATGGATACCAGCAGGAAAGTACAAGGAACTGACACAGTATTGGTCAGCATAATAGGCAATGGTCTCAGCATCCTGACTTAAAAGCTTCATGTTGAACAAATCAAACACAAAAGTTGTGTGTGATTATTCAGCACCAGGTGGATCTTTGCACTAGAAAGTTCAATAGCCTGTGGCTTCAGAATATTAGTCTGTGATGAAGATCTTAAAAAAAAGAAAAAAAAGAAAAAAAGACACACACCTTAAAAAGAAAATGTTATTTTATCTACATTCAGATCCTTTTGATTTCTCAGCTCTTCATTTTCCCTTCCCAGTGGACTTCAACTTGAATAAGGATGGAAAAAGGTATAGCCAAATAATTCCAACTTAGCAAACAATGTGATAAGAGAGTCAAAGAAGAGTTAGTAAGTTTTAAAATTTTATACCATCAATTATAAGAATCACAGGTATTATTGGACTCAGATAAGTGTAGTTTAAACAATGAATGGTATCCAAAGTGCACTCCCTGTATGATGTAATTATTTGAATCAACATGTTATCGATCCAGGATACTTTAGGAACCTGTGCAATGGGAACGATATGCCATCTATTTGGGCTTTGTTTTAGTGACAAGAATCCAGATACTCAAAAGCACATAAACACTGGTTTTGTCTGGGACTCTCCTTTGTCTGGTAACTTCAGCGTTTGAGGAATCTCCTCTTCTTGTATCTAGGATAGTAAGTAGGATCCCTAAAATTCAACTAATAAAGACTTGATGAATCATTTAAACAGTTTAATTTTGATATCTTACTTGTAAATTTTTCACAAAAGACAGCTAGACAATTTCCAAACATGAATGACCTCAGAATAAATCACTTAGATGTGTGGATTTCAGGATAGAAGTGAAACCAGTCACAGTGGCAAGAACTCAGCACAACTGAGAACTGAACATTTGGGGGGGGGGGAGGTTAGAAGGAAAAAGCATTCAAAGACAGTAAAAGAATTTAGGAACACACTACTACTTTATAGTGATTTTGTTTGTTCTATTTTAGATGTAGAGGGCATTCAAGCGAAATTTCAGTACAAGATTTAGATACTAAAATAAAATAAGTTTGAGCCGCTGAGGGGAAATTGTAATTGCAAAGTCCTGACTCACCTTCTGAGCTGGAGACACCTAATCTCTATAAATTCTTCAACATTTGATGCTAAATCTCTTCAGGTGCCTATTAAGTCACTGCACGTGCCCAGAACTGTCCTAAAGTTGGCAGGGTTAAGCAGCTCAGCACTTAGATCATGTCTGAGCTCAGTTTAGATTGAGAAACTAGGAGGAGTGAAGTCTGAATCATGCCAAAACTCAATCCAGTAAACACTCCCAGAGGCCATAGAACATGGCAGGATTACTCTCTTCACACACTACAAATCTAAAGTAGGTCAGATTTAGACCACAAAGAGAAGCCTCTCCCTTTTTTCCTATGCTGCATATTGTTTACTGACTTACTACTTAGTGCACCTACTGAGCAGGTTGGGCTCCCAGATTCAATTCTATCCTTTCACTGAAAACAATGATCTGCATCTTTCAAAGCTTATGTCCTAGTCACCATACAATAGTCTCCTGAAGTGTGGGAAGACAATCTGCATGCATTTTGTGAAGATGTTCTCAGGCAGATAAATATGCAGGGTATACTGGACCAGAGAGGAAGCACTAGAGAGTGAATGTGACTCTGTATTCTGGTGTGTAGACTACTTTGAAAGACCTTGAATCTTGCTTCAGCTTCCAGGACTATTTGTGCCTTTAATATGAAATGTTTATCATATTAAATCAATCTGTTCTTTCTTTCTTTCTTTCTTTCTTTCTTTCTTTCTTTTCTTTCTTCCTTCCTTTCTTCCTTCCTTCCTTCCTTCCTTCCTTCCTTCCCTCCCTCCCTCCCTCCCTTCTTTCTTTCTATCTATCTTTCTTTCTTTCTTGTAACATAAAACTTCACCTACTTCAGGATCATGTAGCGGGTTCCTTCCTTTTGTGCCTTTACTTCAATAAGTAATGTTAAATCACGACATAATTTTGCAGTTGTTCACAACCCATGAAACACAAAACAGAACTTGGTTTACATTACAAATGTCCTAGGCATCTGACCCAACATGTTATCTCATGTAAAAGGACATCCATTTATTACATGCTCATTTGATCAACTGAGAATCTCATCCCTCAGATTATCAGTTGACTATAGACAACTCTAATTTGATTAAAATCCAATTAAATTAGTCAAGAAAGAGGTTCTTCAGTTTTTCAGCCTCTCTACATTTTTTTAGGTTTAGTTTTAAGTCTACTTTTAACACTCTTAGCTATAGGCCAACTGATCTATAAGTCACTGGAGGCTTAATTACAGCAAACCCTAATTATGTGCTTAGCTCTAAAGCCTTTAATAAAGAAAAGCATTTCTTTAAATATATCTAATTAGATAAAGTATCTGTTCTGGTTTATCCACATTTGGCATCAAAATGAAAAAAATGCAGGAAAAAATAGTTTTTCTCGTGTACTCTTGAACTAGGTGAAGGGACCGCCTAGTTCTAGTCTTGAGTTTCCAATACAAATGAAAGCAGTATTATGATTAGATCAAGTTGCACTGACAAGTTAAGGGTCTTTGACATCTATATGCACAAAAAAAAATGTATATATCTGACAATAGCCACAGAGGTTTGACTACCTCTATGTATTCCCAGTTCTGAAAATTGTTCTGCAGCTACAAAAATAAGTTCCTTAGGACTGTTATATTCATTCTTTTTTTTTTTTTTTTTTTTTTTTTTTTTTTTGGGATAAAAAATATTTTTTTTTTTTTTTATT
>NDXB01018199.1:0-34984 GCA_002631895.1 Agapornis roseicollis
AGTGTCAGGATGATGGAGCTGGGTTCTTTTCAGTGATGTCCAGTGATAGGACAAGGGGCAATGCTTGTAAACTGGAGCATAGGAGGTTCCATGTGAACATCAGGAGAAACTTCTTTCCTGTGAGAGTGCCAGAGCACTGGAACAGGTTGCCCAGGGGGTTGTTCCACAACTCCTACATTGGAGATATTCAAGGCCCGCCTGGACAAGTTCCTGTGTGATGTAATTTAGGTTACCCTGCTCTCACAGGGGGGTTGGACTGGATGATCTTTCGAGGTCCCTTCCAACCCTTAGGATTCTGTGATTCTGTGGTACACATAAATGTCCACTGATTTTGCTACCAGGTCATATTAAAATAAATGTAGCCAAACTGATAAAAACCCTTCTGAAAACTGTCTGGATTTCCTTTTTTAATGAAAACCATGACAATTAATATGTCTATGTTTTGGATGACAAAAGACATTTCTTCAAAATGTTTGTAGCAAGAGGCAGAGCTCTGGCAGCTGTGTGAGCTCTGTAGCTCTTCCTGCATGAATGGTGAACTCTGAAGCCTTGGAAAGGTAAGACAAACCACACATCCATGTTTAATATCATATTTGGTTGTGTCCCTGAATCCCAAGAGCTCCTTCAGGCCCTGCTGAAAGCTCACTGCTTTCTGTGAGCAGTTGATATACATGTCAAGAGGGACATGGGCAATTAAGGCCTTATCCCAAAGTATGTTTGAAAATCAATCCACAACTTAGTACTCTTAGTGGAAAAGCAAATGCTCAGCATCATATTAGGTCAATCCTTGATTTTAGGGACTGAGTAATAATTTAACTAAGAAATGATGTTGTGCTGTTCTGTCTCTCTGGCAATTCTTCCTGGCTAATAAAACCATTCCAAAATGGAATCTTAAGGATCTTAAGAGAAAATGTTTAGCATTATGCTCTTGCCAGCAACATATCCATTATAAAAACCAAATGAGTTAATACTGTTGATAGTTTCAATGTTGTTTCTGTACATATCAAGATTACTAAAGAACAATCAAGCAGATCATCTAAATGTAACATCTATGTTTCTTATACTCAGAATGAATTCTTAACTCTTCACAACCAGTGGGCTTTATATGAATGACATCATCTGTATAAAACCACATACATCAACACAAGCATCAAACAGAATCATAGAATGGTTTAGATTGGAAAGCACCTCAAGATCACCTAGTTCCAACCTCCTGCCATGGGCAGGCAAGCCCAAGGCAAGCAGGCAAGATCAAGGCAAGGCTTTGTCCATCCTGGCCTTGATCACCACTTTGGGTAGAAATCAGCAGAGATCTCATGTTTATAGAGCTCCCAGCTCGTAGAGCTCATTAATATTGGCCATTTCGAAATTATTCCCAAAGAAAAGAGATGCTGACAAACCCCCCCCCATATTTAAAAAAAAAAAAAAAAAAAACCAACCAACTAACCAATCAATCAATCAAACAAACAAACAAACTAACCCCCCAAAACAAACAAACAAACCACAAAAAGCGCTGAAATCTACATGAAGCCCAGCNAAAGAGCAATTCTTTTCCCAGAGCTATCCCTTTTTGGGTATCAAGTTATTTTCCTAAAAGCCTTTCCATAATTGTTTCTTCTGTGGGTCTCCATTTTATTTCACTGAAATTGTATTATGTGCCAGCTATCTGACTGTGAAATTCCCAGAGGCTACCAAAACATTTCTTCATTTAGAACACCTGAAGAAATATTTCTTTATTCAAGCAGATAGCTACATTGAAGGCATTTAAGAAGCCAAGAGAGGAATTCACTGAGCAATACCTGGAGTGACACACTGCATGGCTGGAGCAGACAAAGGTCTTCAGTGATTGCTTGAACCTAGTTTGCAGCCAAGCAGGAAGATTTATGTCAATTTTAACACATCATGAATGAGATCAACATAAAAAAGTAAGTTTCTCTCACCTCTGGAATGTTTTGTAAGAAAAAATGTATTTAAAACGGAATTTTTGATTTTTGCTCAGCAATGCCTACGAGTAACAAAACAAATATTTATAGTTGTATTCATGAGAGCAAAAATGAAACAATACTTTTAAAAAGACATTTAAAAGAGGGAAGGTATCATACTTCAATATTTCCTCCTAAAGTCTTCAATTTTTTTTTGAACACATTGAAACATGCTCTCTGAGTGAGCTCTGCAGTGGACTTTTTATAGCACAGCTCTTCTGGCCTGGACTTAAAAAGCATGTTTCTCCATTTTGCATCATTACCAATAGAAGCTATTCTTCGCAACCCTCATTTTCTTTTCCCAGTTGCTTCTGGTGTTTACCACCACATTCCTATATGTTTCCATTCCTCTTTCATCCATGCTAATCTTAAAGCTATTGTGTCATGTTAATGTTAACCTTAATTTTTACATATGAATTTATACAGAATTTCCCTACTCCTGGAAAAAAAACTGTTCACATATTGACTTCAGTTCCAATATTACAGTGATGATACCACACTAGGCAACAGAAGAACAGAATTTCCAGCAAAATAATGGCTTATTTAATCAATGTATTTGCTAATGTCTAATTCTGGATTTCTTCTTACATGGAAGGTTGCTCAGGCAACCTTCATGAAAATTCTGCTCTTGCCATATCTTGCACGTTTAATAATGCCTGCAAAAAGGAGCAAGATGCTTCAGTGACACGTGTGACAGAACCCTGAAGTCTGCTTCATTATGGACTAAAGCAGGGAAAATACATCCCTGCATCCTGACAATGGCATAAAGTGAAATACAAAAGAAATTATGATAGGCAGTCAGAAGTGAGAGCTGCTGTCTGATATAAAAATAAATATCTGTATGTTCCTACAGCTATCTGCTTGTTGAGGTTTATGGCACAAGCTGGGAAATGGCCTGATAGTAGTGTATGTTTTCAAAAACCTCAATATATACTAATGATCATCATTATCATTGCGATAAAACCATCCAGATAAGTTTACTAAGTAAAAAAGATAAATTTACCAGAGAAAGGTTGAAGACTTGGCACCGGATTTATCAAGCCAAGCTCAAAGGATACTGAAAATTAGCCCTAAGTCAGCTATTAGTGTAGCTACCTGTCATAACTATCAAGAGTAAAGCAGGAAATAGTCAACTCATTCCCTGTGGGCTGAATCTCAATGCTATTAAAAGGCAGTCAAAATTACTGAAGGCAGCAAAATTACTGAAGTCAATGGAAATCCTTCATTAACTTCAGCAAGCTTTGACACAGGCTCTATAAGTGAATTGTGAGTTTGGTCTGAAGGCAGCTAAGACAAAGGGCTGCTTTCCCAGGCACATCTTGAGGTGTTAACATTAACAGGTACCTGAATGAACCCTAAATAACTGATTTAACCTCTGGGCTCAGAAGGTCTTCAAGTGAAAAGTACAGGGCAGGGAGAGGAAAGAGAAGAGGCAGGATTTTAAAAAGGGGGATGGATAGGGAATAAAGGCCCTGGAAGCTTGTCTGCTGATTTTATTCTATAAAGAAGATTAGCCACAATGAGGAAAAAATGCTGTTTGAGAAAATGACATCACCATCATTAGAAGGGCAGCCCAATCTCAGCTGGTTGAACCCTGCACTACAATAATGTAAAACACACTCTTGTTTTATTTGTATTCCTACAAATAGCATTTCAGACAGAGAAAAGCACCAAGTAATAATGTACTTTTCATACTGCTCCAATAACAGGTTTTTCTAAGTGCATAAGAGTGAAAAAGATCCAGAAATTTCTCTCTGACGATCTAGTCAAGCACTGAAACTGTTACACAAAACCAGCTCCAACTTCTCTCCCCTCCCAGACGCTCATTTCCATCCCTTCCCATCTGATCTCCTCTGCAGTAAGGAAGCAAGGAGCTTCATCCCAGATGAGTTTCTTACTCCAGTCCCCAGGAAGGACAAGCTACTGCCAATTCAAGCAGTGACTGTGCCATCTCACACCGCTTGTCGAACTGTGCCCTCAGTCTTGGAACACAAAAACACAAACCCATAATCCATTTATTTCAGAATGTATTTCTAAGCCAGATTAAAGATGCCAAAGCTGTGTTTTGGACTTTTGACACTGGAAACCATTATAATTGGAAGGTTTTGTTTTCCCTCTGTGTTAACTAGGGCTTCTCTTTCAGGGAGATCAACTACATCTATTTTCTCAGGTAGTCTCAGCAAAAGGTTACCCGTTTGTTCTTTTCTTCGGGAAAACAATCTAAAAAGATTCATCATCACATTAATCATTCCAAGAGGATGGATAGGGAGAAAATAACCAACAGACCTAGCCCAAATGTCACTTACCTGTGCCAGTGACCCTTTGACTGGTCTCCAGCATTCACAGGACACGTAAAGTTTCCCTGACTCTAAATTCTACTCAGCTGGTTTGTAACTGTATCTTTGTTGCTTCAAATACATCAACAGTAAAGATGACTTTCACAGTACTGTATTAATGAATGTATCTGGTTTTCGTCTGGACGAAGCTCCATTGTGCAGAAGAGATTTTAGCAGGATTTTCTTCTTCATTCACTAAATAAATCGGGTAGTAACTCAATGTAACTGGTGTATAAATATGAGCCAGACTATATTATTTCTGTTCAGAGGTAGCGACTGTTTCATAACTATGATTTATAAGAAAGGCGTGTTGTACATCACCATCCTAATTGCTGTCAACTTTATTTCAAATGGGCTGCACTCCTAAGCTTGCATTGCAAAGGAACAGTCTTGCAACCTAAAGCATACATTAGCGCATAATGAGTTCATGGCAGCTGTTTTACAACTGAAAGCCATTGCCTGCTGCTTCTGTTGGGAATGTTGCTGTGAAAAAAAGCAGTTACTCTGATAACCCAGAGGGAGAGAGGCGGGTACAATGCACAGCATCAGATATAATTAAGCATACACCCCCCACACTTCTACCTCCAAGCACAGCCACAATGATTGCAAGCTCTGCAAGAAAATACTTAGAAACACACAGAAAACACCTTCTGCACCATTGGAAACAGTTAATTAAAAATATATGCAACAACAAAGCTGGGCTCGTCCTGTAGGCAGGAAGCACGGGGTACAGGAGGAGGGCACCCTCCCTTCTCTGCTCTGAAGTGCACTAAAGGAAACACGCAGCTCCACTCTACACTTCATCCCTTTAACTTGGGTTTCACAACATGGTACTGGTAATTCCAATGACCAAGTGGGAGGCCATGATTTCTGACAGGAGAAGGGCTGTGGCAGGGCAGTGACATTTAGGCAAGGTGCAGAACACAATTCCCATCTTTCCATTTCCCTTGTTTTTATGAATGCTGTAGTCATCACTCAGCCTCCAAACTGAATAAAGCAGTCAAAGCACAAATGGAAATGCCAGCTCATAAAGGGCCTTTCTTCACTATTTCAAAGCTAATGAGCATGAATCATAGATTGATTGGAAAATCTGTGCCCCTTCCAGCACTTCCGTTTTCACCACGCTCTGCTCTGCTCTGTTGCATAGGTGCAACAGCAACAAGAGGCCAGATTCTCAGCTGATGAAAGCTCAGAGCCTCACCAACTGCCAGAAATCCACAGTGACAGCCAGCACAGACTATGGCCCACTGTGCTCAGCTGCCATGCACCAGCAAAAACACAAACAGGCTCAGATAAGGCGCAACACCACATACCCAAATGCATATGTACACAATCCATAGCTCCTCACAATATTCATGTTACTCACTCATTTTTTATTGGATCATAGCAATCTATCTACCAACTCAGTCAGATGACGTTTTGCAGGATGAATAACTGCCACTGTTTCTTGACATTTACACATTGACATCTGCTCTCGGATATTGAAAGCTGCCAGATGCATTAGATATTTAAAACATTAAAAACAGAGTGACTAGCAGAGTCTTTTGGTCACAGAAAAGCAGCAAATTTTTATTACAGTAAGAGACAAATAAAGCTCAGAATCACATCTCTACAGAACAGTACAAATTGTTTTCAAACACCAGTTCACACTTATTTATATATTTCAGAACTATCACTGGTGTTCTTCGCCACCTCAACCACACTGACACATACTTCAATCACTGCCTTATAAAGAAAGCCTCATAGTGAAACAATTAGCAGATTTAATTGATCATGGAGCTAAATTGTTGCAGGACTCCGTGCATTCCTAGTGACAATTTCAATCCACATACTCTACCCAGTCCAGTACTGTAGCATAATACATGCTGTCCAAGACAGCATGAAACAAGTAACTGACCACAGCTGAAATACTTAGCCAATGGCAGAAATCTATATACTGCTTAACCTACAAAATCATTTCCAACTGCAATTTCTGCCATTTGCTCTATCATTTCCTTAGAAGCTGATCCTATTCTCTAGAAAATACTTCATTCACAAACTAAATTTCCAAGTGAGCTAGCTAAACTGAGGGAAAATATAAGCAGGTTACAAATTGTTTAGCCACAGGTAAACAATAGCTGGAAGCTGCCACAGAAATCATAGGACCATAGAATGGTTTGAGTTGGAAAGGACCTTAAGATCACCTAGTTCCAAACCCCCAGCCATGGGCAGGGACACCCCACACTAAACCACGTCACCCGAGGCTCTGTCCAACCTGACCTTGAACATGGGCAGGGATGAAGCCTGCACAACTTCCTTGGGCAACCTTTTCAGTGCCTCACCACCCTCACAGTAAAGAACTTCCTCCTTATATCCAATCTAAACTTCCCCCTGTTTCAGTTTGAACCCGTTACCCCTTGTCCTGTCACTGCAGTCCCTAATGAAGAGTCCCTCCCCAGCATCCCTATAGGCCCCCTTCAGATACTGGAAGGCTGCTAGGAGGTCTCCATGCAGCCTTCTCTTCCCCAGGCTGAACAGCCCCAACTTTCTCAGCATGTCTTCATATAAGAGGTGCTCCAGCTCCCGATCATCCTCGTGGCCTCCTCTGGATTTGATTCAACAGCTCCACATCTTTCTAATGTTGAGGACACTAGAATTGCACACCTGGGTAGGCATCTACTTTGCTCACTAAATTGGTATGTGCTCAAGGAATATTTTGATTTCAAGAAGGTTTGAGGGAAACTAATCCATGCCCACACATTTGACTTGCAAAGCCTTTAAGTATACATTTACAAAAGACAAAGATGAATTCTTGATGATTCCTACACAATCTAGGAATAGCAACAGTAAGTTCAAACTTTCAGCTCAGCAATTTCTGTCACCAGGACTGAACAATCCACTTAATCAGCTATTAAAGATTTTGAAATAATTAATTCCTGCAAATAAATGAGGATGTAAGAGCCCCCAGCCATCATCTTATTTTCTTGGCCTCCCTCACATTTCAGAACTCCAGGGCTCCCAGTATCTGGCCTAAATATCTACATGCTGCATATGTCAGTCCCAATTTGCAAAGTGGAAAAAACTTCCCTAGCAAGAAATACCAGATAAAGCATTGACACAGCATGCCCAGTGGTGGCAGCAACATGGGTCTGCACAAAACTTAGCATGTCTAGTAGGGAGGTGGAAAGGCAGGGGAAAGAGGCAGAGAACACAAGAGGATCCTGACAGATCCCGAGACTGCTGCTTGAGCCAGGTGAATTGCAAGGCCTCTTGAAGAATGGAGGCTGTTTGAAGATGGAAATGTTCCAGTGCTGGCTCAGTAGGGAAGATTTTAAAAAGCAAAAGAAAATAAAGCAAAAAAAAATCCACAGAAGATCTAACAGAACATTTACTACAGATATATTTGTAAGTGTAAAGCCTTCTCAGTGACATGTATCTTGTTATTAAAATATTTCTCTCAGATGCTCTTCCATCACTGACACACTACAGCATAACAAGCAGACAGGGAAGCAGCAGGACAGAACATGTTGCCACCTCCAACATGGACCCAATGTCCCCAGAGAGCCATGACTGACAGCAAGGCTGCGAGGTGATACAATACGTGAGATTCCTGACAGCCCCTGGCAGCCTGCAGGGAGAAAGGGAAGCTGGCTGGGGACAAGGGGACTCATTTCTCTCACTCAATTCTTTACCAAACACTGGTGAAAATGAACAAGAAGTGTGAAGGAAAAATCAGGAGCCCAGGATGCCAGGCATGTGTATGCAGGCTCAACACTTCACACTGTTCTGTATAAAATCCCCTGCTCTTATCCAGATGATTTCCTCCCTGTTATCTTCATAGTATTTGATCTGTGAAATGTGGCACTTGCACAAATCTGCCAATACATTAAGATAACTCCATCCCTTTGTAGACCCCTATCACTCTATGAAAAAAACAAAAAACAAAACAAAACAAAAACAAAACAAACCCAAACCGTGACATTTTTAAAAGCAATATTTATTAACTTTAGAGCCCCCATTGAATAAACTTAACCTTCTAAGTAGTTGTGTCAATTCTCAGACTTGTTCATTGCTTACTCCATCAATACAACAGAGCACGGTAATGCTTGAAGTGATCCTGTTACACTGGAACATAAAAGCCCTAGGAAAGCCCAGCCTAGACATGTGGCTGGTAGCCCATGTACTGTGCCTTACACACTTCATGATGCTAGAAAAACCACCACAACAGCACAAAATGCCACAGTCCAGGTGTTCAGCTGTATTGCTCTTCATTATCTTCCCTATCTCATTGCTGTAAATAAATGGAAATTATTCCCCAAGAGTGCCAACCACCATGGAACTGCTGTGAGGGAAGCCCACGATGTTGTGCAGATGCAATCATCAAAAGCTGACACAGAGTGGGATAAATACACACCATTTTTGGTTTGTTACCATTACACTAACAGCTAAAGCTAGAGGGGATAGATAAGGAAGGAGAGAATAAAAAAATACACCAAAGCATTTGTAACTATGATGTTAGTTTTATACCTGGCAGAAAATGTGCTGGAAGCCTTGTAATAGCAAGAAAAGGCAAAGGGAGCAAGCAAAACTTGATCTCAGTAATGCGAGACTATCTTGCAATGGAGTTGCATCAGATTTACAATAATGCAAAATATGTTGAAATGGTAGTGCAGACATTTAGGAGTACGTCTGATTTGATACTTAACAGACCTGTTTCTTACTTCAATAACCTCTGTTTCTTACCTCCATGACCTAAACATAAGTTTGTCTTTTTCTTCATCTACTATCTTCTTTCCAGAGCCAATTCTACCACAATTTCTCTGCTTGTTTAGATTCATATAAATTGGATTAATTCAACTGAAAGCAAGGCTGTTGCAGGCCAGCTGCTAGAAGAATAAAATCTTCCAGACTTACAGAAGCTACGTTACTAGTAAAATTAATATCCAACACCAGTGAGAGTTGGGTTACATTGTAACTACCACTTTTGCTTTGTTATAAAGCCTTTCAGATGTCTTATTCCTGAATGAAAGGAAAGACTGTGTGCTACCTCATTAGCTCCTTCTGCATGTACAGTTTACTGTGGAAGGTCTGAAGGAAAACCTTCTTTCTCCTGAAATTAGAGGATGTGGTCTCTCTTAGAAGCAGAAGCATGCTCTGGTTTCATCTCAGCTGGGTCAAAGACTACAGCAAAGAGTCTTCCACTGAATTTGGCAGCTGGAGAGTGAAATAACTGGGTAAACAAACATTTTAAAAGACCTAAGCAGCAATGTTTACCATCACTTGAACTGCTGAGTAATGTTATTACAGCACCATAAATGACATAGGTGAAAGCACAGGAACATGGGAGAGGGAGGCACCTCCTCAGTTGAATCCTGTCCAGTGAGATGGTTGAGAAATCACATCTCAGCCATAATTAATCCAGTTTCTTGGCTCTGGTTAAACCTTAGAAGGCCACTGAAGAGCTTCACTGACTTTTCTTCTCAGATAGCCATTTGCTTTAGCACCCCAAGGCCAACCTCTTCTATTTTTTGTATAAAATAGGCTCCCTCTTCTAGCACTCCCTCTGTGCATGTCTTCTTATCCTTGAACACAGGTGATCAGCACTGCACTTTTATTCCAAAATGGGTCTTAATTACCTTATGTATGGAATGAATGGTCATAAGTAATCAAAAATAATTAAAAGCATTAGATTGTATTCTGTAATCACTCCGTCAGCAACTATACCCTTCCACCAGGAGTACCTCATCTAATATATCCAATTTCATTTTTTTTTCCATAGGTACACTGAAAATAGGAGACAATGCTCAGTTTAGGAAAAGAAGTCTCATTCATCTTCCTTTAATTCGCATTATAACTTCCTCCTAGTCTTTTCCAGTATAAGCCTGATGCCAAGCTTTTAATTTCTCTTAAAGAATGAGCAATATAAAGGCCAGGACTGGGATTCTGCAATAAGCTTTAATGGATTATTTTGCTATCAACAGCGTGTGCTTTAGGATCAGTGGAGTAAGGACCTGTGGTTTCTGAAACCCTCTTTTACCACCAGTGCTTTTAAAGATAGACATTTTAAACTCAAAGGGTAGATATAGATTGGATATTGAGTTGTCCCCTGTGAGGGTGGTGAAGCACAGGAACATGTTGCCCAGAGAAGTTGTGGCTGCCCTATCCCTGGCAGTGTTCAAAAGGCCACTTTGAACAAAGCTTGAAGCAACCTGGTCTAGTGGAAGGTGTCCCTGCCCATGGCAGGGGGATGGAACTGGATGAGCTTTAAGGTCTCTTCCAACCCAAACCAGTCTGTGATTCTATGATGTAGGAATATGCTTCATTTTCTACATCATGACCGACAGTGGTTGTTTTTCATCTGAAACACTATCATGAAAGACACACATCCTTGAGACAAATTATAGGAATTTGGCACTTGGACACTTTACAACACACTTGGCAAAATGCAGAAAGTCTCAAAACACTCATGTATTATAAACTCGTATCACTTGCTGTGCTACTCCTTCAACACAAATAGTATATCAGCTTCCAAGAGGACAGGACTGATGCACACCAAGTGCTGCTTTCATCAGGACTCCACATGGTTACACCAAAACCAAAACAAGGTCATTTCCCTGCAGAACGTACCCTATGCTCTACAACATTAGACTTGGACCAAAACAGAAATTTAGCATGATTTTTCCCGAGGTACACAAATTCCATCGTATCCCAGCTAGCATGTGGAGGAAAACTGCATACAACCCTACCACTGGATTCACAGACCTAATAAAGCAGCTCACTAAATTATCAGAACGCACAAAGCCACCAACATCACCACAAAGACTAAATTTGGGACCGTATGGGTAGTAATTTTCTTAATTTTACTAATATTTTAGACTTTCCCAATCCTGAGCTAGGATGAAACAGAAGGTTCTTCATTTTAAAGTGCATGTGCATAAAAAACCCCCTGGGGTATGGGTGAAAACCCTACATGGCTTTTCCAGCTGTTGGACAGAAGAGCCAGCTGAATGCTGCTCCCAATACATAGATCAAACTCATCTGGCTCAATTAATATTTAATCCTCCACACAAAGGGGATCAACTTCCACGGAACAGATAGAGGGCATGTTGGATGATGCAATGTAGCTTTGTTCAGCAAAAGTAGTTCAGGACCTGAAAACAGGCTACATTACTTTTGATTCTAGAGCTCTTGCCACATTGCCCTTTCATCTCTGTTCCTAAAAGAAATTGTGCCTACCAAATCAAAACACAAAGTCATTCAATCTGGAATTCTTGTATGCTTGGCTATTCCAGTCTGCCTCTTTCTGATAAAAATAAATTTTTTTTAAAAAATCTATTTTAAGTGGTAAGAAAATAGTTGTTAGAATATAAAAACGAATATTAAAGCTTGGAATTGTATTTCTTCACAAAGTTGCTAAGAGGGTAAAGCTTCATGAGAGCTAACCCAATACCAGACCTGAGGCACCAACATCTATTTGCATCTGAATTGAGTGATCAAAAATTTTTTTGTTTCATGTTTGTCCATTGAAAAAGGCCAATTAGTATTTTCTAGTTATAAAAGATAACTTGGAAAAGATACCCAAATATCTATTGGTTTTGAAACACAAAGATGTGTGACCTGTTGGAAGATGCCAAATATGGAGACTCAACACAAGAGAAGCTTTCTAAGCATTCATTTGGAAGCAGTGGCACATACTCATGTTTCACACTTGAAGGCCCTGGGTTACTTTGCTTAGAAAATGGCAAAACAAGAAACCATGGACGAAAAAGAAGAGATAGAAACACTATTTCAGGCTCCAAAAACCTCTCCCCTTGTATGATGGATTACCTAGCAGTCAGATGGAAACAATGGGTACACAGATTTTTCCCCCATCATGTGGATTTACTGCCCCAGCCAAACAAACCTTTCAAATTCAGAGGTAGGACAAATTCCCTCTGCCTCTTGGCTGTGCTTAAGCACAAGGCTAACACGCTACATAAAATCTCCCACTGTGTGGAGATCCAGGCAATACTCCAGGCACAGCAGGGTGGGGTGAGGATGTTTTTGTTCAGTTTCTTGCTTCAACTGGTTTATCTCACACCTTTACCATTGTAGGTACAGAATAAGTACCTCAGTAATCAAACAGGGCTGAACAGTGTCACCTTACTGTAAAACAGCTTTTCTTCACCAGGTCAAAATCCCTGTGGAAGTCCCTGAATCAGTGTCTGTTTGCAATGCTGTGTGTTATTCCCATTTGTAGCAATTTGCCTTGCTCATACATGATGTTGGTTAAAATGCAAATTAGATGCAAAACAAGGGGCTGAAGAATTTATCAGTGAATACACTTGGCATGGATTAAATTCTTCTTCACCCCACAGGTAGTCCCACACATTTAATGGGGGATACTTCTTCCACCAGTGAAGGTTAGAGAATGGGTGTGTGTGTGTGTGTGTGAATAACTGTAAACCAGTTTATGTCATAATCATGCAGAACCACAGACATATTTCCTCTTCAGGGGTAGAAAAAAAAGTGAAAATAAATATCTGCCTAGAATTAGAGCCATTAAATGACGTCAAACGGGGGTGAAGCAGCAGGTACACCACACCTTGCACAGCACTGAAAGACAGCAGACACGCCGAGCGCGGCTCTGGGCGTGGCTGGACCAGTTGTGTTTCACTCAATTCACTATTTTCCCTTAGCATCACCGACCTGCCACACAGTACAAAAGCCAGCAACGTGTCTCTGGCCATGGCTGTCTATAACCTGATCTAAGAAACACCTCTAAGTAAACAAAAGGTTTATACGAGGAAAAACAGATGGGAGCACACGAGCCAAGTCACTACCATCTTGTGTGGGGTTTGTATTTATTCTGTTGAGACAAAGCGCCCTCTTTCTTAAGGGCAGCACAAGGAAACCTGCCCCAAGAGGCATATGCTGCCCAGCAAACAAAATCAAAACGAACACCACGGCCAAAAAAAAACCAACAACCCAACAAAAAAAAAAAATCCAAACTAAAAAAACCCCGAAAAACAAACCCCAAAAAAAAACCCAACAACCCAACAAAAAAAAAAAATCCAAACTAAAAAAACCCCGAAAAACAAACCCCAAAAAAAAACCCAACAACCCAACAAAAAAAAAAAATCCAAACTAAAAAAACCCCGAAAAACAAACCCCCAAAAAACACCCACCCAAAACACAAAAAGGAAAGCAACCTCCTGAACCACCTGACTTAGTCATCACAACGTTATCGATTCCCCTGTCGAGACAGGGAGAAGCCCAGCGCTCTGGGCGGAGGACCAGTAGGTTGGCTACTGAGACAATGGCCACCACCAGCGATAGCACCCTGCCCTGCTTATCTGACACTGCACACCTCGGCTCTGTACCGGCTGCTGCATCACCCACTGCCCCACAGCATCGCCCCACAGCACCGGTCCAGCACCACAGCCCCGCCCGCTGCCCCGGGCCCAACCTTTTTGGGCCTCTTCCTCCTCTGAGCGCTACCGTTGCTCCTCTCGCCTCCGTCGCTCCGCTGAGCTGCCTCCTCCTCATTCATCCTGGCCGGCAGATTCCCCGGCGCCGCGCCGGGCCATGGGCGCCTGCAGCCGCTGCCGAAGGTGGGGCCGGGCCGGGGCGGGCGCAGCAGCGTTGCCGCGGCAGCGACGGGCGGGGCCCTGCAGAGCAGGGATAGGGCGAGCCCCCCGGCTCTGCCCCACTGCCGGGCTCGCGGGGGGAGCGAACGGGCACAATCCCAGCCACAAGGGGTGGCCCTGGCCCCCCTTGGACACAGGGCTGGGCGCTGCACTTGAGGGGCTTTGCCCCTGGTTAACCCCCACTCAAAACGTGCGCCCGAAGGGGAAACTGAGGCCCTGGCACAGGGTGTCCCAGAGAAGCTGTGTCTGCCCCATCCCTGGCAGTGTTCAAGGCCAGGTTGGATGGACCTTGGGGCAAACTGGTTTAGGGGAAGGCGTGCCTGTCATGGCAGAGGGTTGGAACTGGATGAGCTTTAAGGTCCCTTCCAACCCAAACCATTCTATGACTCTATGATTCTATTTTATCAGCAAGAAAGAGCAAATATTGATCTCTCCCAGGTTTGTAATTTCCTTTATGGAAAGAGTAACCAAGAAATGGAGAGATGTGTGGAGGAACAAGGCTCAGAAGAAGAGCTGGTTGTGTCCTTCTTCCTGAGAGGACACCAATGTTTCTCTCTCCCGGGGGAGGGGGGTGAAGGGTGGGGAACATGGATGAACCCCCAGCACTTCCCACATCCCAGTGTGCTGCTCATGCACACCCTCATCATCCCCAAATCCATATATGTAACAACCAAAAGATGCTCCACAGTCAGCATGAGAACAATCACAGCAGTGAGATAGACACAGCGTAAGGTCACAGTTTGTACTAGTTTAATAAGTTGCCCCTTTCTCACTTTGAACAAGCAACACCACAATGGCCACATGTCATGTGAGAACTGCAAATGCATTCTTCAACTACTGATGAAGTCATTAAATATATATATATAATACACACCATTCCACGTACAACTGAACAAACCAAGTAACGTCCTCAAAGGCTGAGGAACAAATGAGTAAAGTCACTTTCATTGCTCACTTAGAAGATGAGAGTCTGAGGAAAGTGGAAAAGACCCAGCACAGCCAGAACACATCCCATGGCCGTGCTGGCTGTGAATACAACAAGCATTTGCGCTGCTAAACCAGAGCAAGCAGTGTAATAATCCCCAAGTCCCTTATTGTTCCATTTTTACTTTAAGAGTGACTTCTTCGTTACTGCCAGTAGTAGTAAATTCTACCCTAAAAAGAGAAATAACTGATGTAAAAGCAAACAGAGCTCCAACTCCTGAAGGCAGTGGGTGCTGCGCAACACTGCATCTGTTAGGCTGTAATTTGAGCTACAATCACAGTCACAGTGAGTATTTTGGGGAGGAGGTAAACTAGTAGCTTGTTACCAGCACTACACACTCATGGATATCATTAGTGGTGAAGCCTGTAAAGATGTGGTTATCCTTTTCATTTACAAACCAGCCTAGTCCACACATAAATGCTGGGTTCAAACAAAGAGGTCATCTCCTCTTCCACCTTTTAGTCAAATTTCGCACAAACCCATCTCCCTCCTGGCCTTTTTCCACACAAAACTAAAGCCTTTTATGTTTTTTCATATGTTTACTCCCACTAATAAGAAACGATCCTTGGATTAAGGCAGATTGTTGAAGTCTGTGGTGATAGTATATTGTGCTTTTTTCTTACAATCATGTTTCTTGCAAAACTAAATATAAAATCACAGATATTTCTGACTGTAAATATGAAGGTAACTTTAATCTCACACGATGATTCTGAAAACCCAGAGATACAGCACATTTGAATGGGGTGAAGAACACAGCATCTTGTTCCCAGCCAAATCCATCACTTATCCTTCTTTCCCTGGAAGAGGTGAGACTTGCTACTGCTTTAGAATCATAGAATAGTTATGGTTGGAAAGGACCTTAAGATCATCTAGTTCCAACCCCCCTTCCATAAGCAGGGACACCTCACACTAAACCATCTTACCCAAGGATTCATCCAACCTGGCCTTGAACACTGCCAGGGATGGAGCATTCACAACCTCCCTGGGCAACCCATTCCAGTGCCTCACCACCCTAACAGGAAAGAATTTCTTCCTTAGATCCAATCTAAACCTCTCCTGTTTAAGTTTGAACCCGTTACCCCTTGTCCTGTCACTACAGTCCCTAATGAAGAGTCCCTCCGCAGCATCCCTATAGGCCCCCTTCAGATACTGGAAGGCTGCTATGAGGTCTCCACGCAGCCTTCTCTTCCCCAGGCTGAACAGCCCCAACTCTCTTTGCTAAATCTACATTTATTTTGGTCTTCAAGCTGGAAAAGTGTAAAGAAACAGGGTTGCAGGAGAACTCCATGACAGCCAGGAGAAGGAGCAAATTTTCCTGAGAGACTTATGACTGAAGGTTTGATGCCTTGTTAAGAAGTGGCCAGGAGTCACCAGGAGCAGAAAAAGGCCAGGACCTCCGGGAGGCAGCCATGGCTAACTGCAGGCAGTGAGGCATGAGGAAGAAGTGAGAAAGACACAGTTTGAGGATTTTCAATTTCAATACATAAGTTTTCTAGTTCTTTGTACCGTATCTTCTCAAATAGGTCCTTGTCAGGGTAAAAACACAAAGGGAATTAAGGAGTGGTTAGCTACAAAGCCATGCTGCAAGCAGTATAGGATCACTCCTGTAATTATCCATCATGAAGCTGCACATTTCTCACCCCATCTTTTCTTTCTTTCCATCAGCACAGGAGAGTTCCACCACCAGAATACTCCCTGTGAAATCAAGAATACAGTGTGACAATGCCTGCAAAATAAAATAATGGGAAAGCCTATTTGTGACCGCTATCTCAAGTGCTTCTCGATGAGAGCTACAAAACCAGCTCAAACCCACAGGTACAAGCTTACTGAAGGACCACTCCCTCATGAACTTTCATTACTCTTAGTTCAGGTCACCAGATCCAGGGCATTCCCCTTTGGCAATGCAGTTTTAGGAGTAGTTCAAGAAAAAAAAAAATGCTCAGTACCAACACATGAGTACTCCTCATTTCCCACAGTCCCAGAAATCCAGCATGGAACCTCATCAATTTAACCACTTAAGGCATCCCAGCTGGTGGGAATGGACAATGGGTTTTATAACTGCACCAGCTCAGTATAACAACCACACAAGCAGTCTCGGAGAAATGCCCGAACACACCAGTGGCTGCTAACTATTCAAGTCTGCTGAAGGCATCCTCCCTCATTTAAAAAATGCAGCTGATATTGCGTGAAATTCACTGAAAAGCAGTGAATTGCATTTCCTTCACAAAGCAAAATCTATTAATTGAAAAAAACTACATAGGCATCATCAAGCATCTCATATAGGGAGCTCCACAGGGAGTAATCTTTTACTTTTACTTGTAACAGGGCTGTAGTCACATCCATTATCACCCCTCAGCTGTTTATAGAAGCTCCAACTTCAACCCATATCTATCAACATTCAGAACCTAATGCAGGATTCATAATTTATGACCAGGCAGTTCCCATGACTGAGGGCTTAGATGATCAAGTGTGGAAGCTTCCCACAGATATATACTGTCGGTCACAGTATTTTAGGCCCATATTCACTACATCCAAGTCCAGCTGCTTAGCCAAAACACTTTAATCCACCCAACAGCTCTGTTACATTCCAATTGAACAAACTTTCTTGTTAACAGTCCACATTTACCTCCCTTCCTACAGCTTTGGGGAAGGGGATTCCATCCCAGCTTAAATTTACTTTATGGAGCTGAAAAGAAAATATGCCCCAAAAGTGTGAAACAACTCCCTGAGTGTTCTTCAGCCAAGTGCTGGCCAGCCTCCCCACTGCCAAGGAGCTTCTTGTAGTACACTAGCAGTAACAGCAGCAGTATTAAATTAACCCCTTTCATTGGGTAAGTGCAGTCAGTTGGAAGCACTTCCTTACTAAGTTTTACTTGAGTGTTTTCCAGACTTAGGACCCTCACTCCCAAATGCATTTTGAAACAAGGGGGGCACAGAATCATAAAATGGAATATAAAAACCTTTAGATTTAGTTTTAAGTAATGTTAAGTTTGATGGCTTTGTAACAGTAGCAAAGGAAAATTACTGAGGTGCATGATACATAGAAAAAAAATAGAGAGCAGTTAGAGAACATAACAAAATTCTTTGTATAAGATAAACCGTTGTAGTTGGAGTTGTTTTAGGTCCATATTAGTACAAAAATAAGCGTGAGAAAACAGGATAGAAAAACAGGACACAGGGATAAGGAGCATCTGGGAAGGGCAGGTGTCCAGGATGGGCTGCAGTTAAACTAACTGATAAGTAGCAGGACAGGAGGATTACTGTGTCTCTGGTGCTAACGAACCAATCAGACCGGTATGACCATCTACTGCGCGTGCTTCAAAAGCTGCCAGGAGTGATGAAGATTGTTGGAAGAAGTAAAGGACCCTCAGAGACCAGCACCACAGTTGTGTACGCATGCGGGGAGCTTTCTGGAAAATGATGTGATCCATACGTAGCCTCATGAATATGCATGTATGCCCAGGGACTATATAAGGATGGCTTATGTAGCAATACGGGGACACACGTTAGGAGGAGTTATCCCCCATGTCTCCCGGCGCCGCAATAAAGAATACCTGCTTGTCAGCTGGAAAACTGTTGGCAAGTTTGTTCCTGGAGTTTTCTCTGAATCAATTTGGCACCCCAGATGGGACCCTCTCTGCTCGGCTGCAGGACCCGCTGAGGACAGGGCTCCCTAGGGCCCTCGGGAATTTTTCCTGGAGGGACCCCTCGACTCACTTGGATCGCTGCGGGAGCAGACAAGGACCATCTGCATCAAAGGTATTCTTTTCTTTGGTGTAGTCTGCAAGGTGCAGGGGGCATCTTGCATAAAGACTAAATTGGTAGCTGGGTTGGTTTGGTAAGCATACGCATGGTTTGGAAGCCTTCCGTAAATAGAGATAGGAAATCTCGTAGGTAAAGGCATATACCTGCCTGCTAGTGTCCGTTTGGTATACACCCACAAGAAGCAGGGGGCATCTTGTGATTTGGGTCCTGCAAGACACAGAGGGTGTCTTGTGGAAATGGTTTTGGATCTTGCTGGTGTTTGATTTATTTTGTGGCTTGTTACATTGAGGATTTTGATCTTGTAATTTTGGTATCAGTGACAGGCTGTTATAACTACGCAGGGAACATCTCTGGGTCTGGGTCCTGCAAGACGCAGGGGGTGTCATGTGGAAATGGTTTTGGGTCCAGTGTGCTACGAACAGCCCATAAGGGAAATATAAAGGGTTCAAGGACACCCCCCCGCCCCCATTAATATTACAATAGGGTCTGAGCCATAGGGGTTAGGAAGTACTGATTTTGATTCTACTGGTATTTGTCTTATTTTGTGGCTTGTTACAGTAATGATTTTGGTCTTGTGATTTTGGTTTTGGTGACAGGATGTTATAACTGTGTTATTAACAGCTGTTTGATTGAATTTTAGTCTCTTTGTTTCAAGTGTTGTAACTGTGTGGAGTGTGTCTGCGGAGTGTCCCATGCGTGTGTGTGTGAATGTGAGATTGATAATGGAAGATCAGAAAAAATGACCTAAAAATGGATCTCTGAATTATAATACATTGCTACAATTAATGTTGTTTTGAGGTGGCAAGGAAAATGGGATGAGGTTATGTGTGCAGATATGTTAAGAAACTATCCGGAGTGACAGACTGAATGCAGAATTAATATAGTTCTGCTGGATCCCTTAATTTTGTTTTTGGAAAAGGACAGGGAAAGGCTGAAAGTTAAGCTGGAGAGATGTTGTTCAGTCTGTGATATTGGGGAAAGATGTTTAAAGTTAAAAAGCAGTAATCAGGAAGATAGGTTGGAAAATCATGTATCACAGATACCTCCGAGAGGAGCGCCCTCCGTGTCTGTCCTATCAGATATTGATAAGGAGGAGGAGATTGCTGTCACTGGCAACAAGCAGCACATTCACATTCAGGGTTAAGAAAGGGTTAAACCAGCTGTGCTGTTGCAGAGGCAGCGTCTGTAACCCCTGCAGAGCAGGGTGAGCAACGGTGAGAAAAGGGAGAACCAAGGGGAAAGGAGGGGAGCTCGCGCAGCTCCTCTGTTTAGAGCATGGGAGGAGGGATGTGGGATGGGGGGGGAGTGGTCTCTTCTTCTGTGGAAGCGGATCGGTGTGCGTGCTGTTCGGACGCTGCAAGTGAGACTGCCCTGGAGGGGGGAGAAGCGCCATGGGGTGGCTCCGGTGACTGAACTGGAACTGAATTGACAGGGACCTGGGGAATCTTCCCTAGCGGACCCACTGGTTAAATGAAAACTAGGGACAAGAGGAAATCAAGTGGAATTTTACTGGATACAGGAGCAACTTATTCGGTCTTAAATCAGAGAGAAAGGAATTTGTTACAGATGTGGGAGCTACTGGCCACCAAGGAAAAGAAAAAAGGGGCATTCTTTCTGAAACTCTTTAAAGTACAAATTGGGAAAACAAATAGGAATGCATACATTTTGATGCATGCCAAATTCTCTAAAATCTTTATTAGGGGGAGAAGCAACATTTGAAGAAGGCAAAATGGAATTTAGAGTTAAAAAAAAAAAAATCAATTAATTGCAGGTTTGAGTTTATCTTTAATTCAGCAGAAAAGCAAACAGGAGAACCTCCCTGAAATAGAAGAAAACCTTAATCAGGTATACTTGGGAGTATGGGCATCTGAAGTTCCAGGTAAGGCAAAAAAAATGCTTTGCCTGTTAAAGTGGAAGTAAAAAGGGGGGTGCATAAGCACATAAGCCAAAACCAAAGGGGAGCATTCCTTTTACAACTGTTAGAAGGTGTCATGAGCCTGCACTATGCCCTGGGATGCTGCAGCTGGACCATGGCTGCCATGTAAGCTGTCAGGCTTCTAACCATCTCAGGCATGTCTACACGGTTCATTTCTATCACAGAAGTCATACGCTCCAGAAGAAAATAATCTTTTTTCTTTTTCCAGATTCATTCCTTATGATATAATTTCTAGTTCCTTCCACAAGTCTAACATTTAATCTTAAAAGGCCAGCTCTACTCCCACTGAATTCAACAGCAGCAGATCCATTAGAAATAAAATGTTTAAAATCCCAACATTACAATAAACAATGAAAACTAGAAACTTACAGTTAAAAACTAGGACTTCTGTCTACACCTTAACCTTACTTTATATTCTGCACCTTTGCTACCCATACTACTACTACTACTAATAATAATAATCATTTTAAAAGCATTGTCAGTAAGTCAGAACAATTCCACATTTTAGAAACGAAATGCTCGGTGAGATCTTATCAACATGTACAAATACTTGACGGGAGAGAGCATAGACAACAGAGACAGGTTCTTTTGAGTAGCGCCCGGTGACAAGAAACAATGGGCACAAACTATAATACAAGAAATTTCATTTAAGTATAAGGAAAAAAAACCTTTAATGTGAAGGAACTGCTTACCTATATAGACTATGAATTCTCAGACCTTAGAAATACTCAGCACTTGACCAGACACAGCCCTGAGCCAAGCCAGGGATGGGGGTAGACAATCTCCAGAGAGCTCTTCTCACCTCTTGACCACTCTGCAATGCTACAAACACAGGACATTGATTCTGATGCTCTTTGAGGAGTTTATTGCTTTTGGTATTTGATAAAAGCATTAAAATATTCAGGTGTTCGAGCTGAGTAATTGCAAATATTATTATTCTTAAAATGGTGACACCAGTATTTTATCAGCTGCTTCTATGTTTAGTATTCTGAAAACCAAAACACTCTATCACTTGTGGTATGTGCTCTGTATCCATGCAGCAGTATGCCACAAATGATCAGCTGGTATTTTATTGACTCACCACTACAGGAGTTTCTGCTGGTTACCTTGAGCTGAACCCTCAGCTCCCATCTGTCCAACCCTGATAAGGGAATAACAATGCAGTGCAGAGGGTAGGGATAGAAAAGCCATCCATGCTTTGTTACTGAGAATATTAAACCAACTTGGCATAGGAAAGAGCTAAAGGAGGATTTATTTAGCTGTGCCAAAATGTCTGACAAAATTATTTCTATAAGTTAAGAGCTAGGAGACCTCCTTGGATGGATAAGGAGCTGCTGAGGAAGCTTTGAGGGGAAAAAAGAGACTTATGAAAGATGGAAGCAAGGACAGGTGGCCTGGGAAGAGTACAGGGATTGTTGTTCAGGAAGCTAAGGACCAGCTCAGGAAAGCTAAGGACCAGTTAGAATTAAACTTGGATAGGGATGTGAAAGGTAACAGGAAAGGTTTCTATAGGTACATTGCAAATAAAAGACAGACTAGGGATAACATGGGCCCTCCCCAGAAGCTATCAGGAGAACTGGCTACGCAGGATTTGGAGAAGGCTGAGGTTCTGAATGACTTCTTTGCCTCAGTCTCCACTGGCAAAGGCTCTGACCACACCACCCAAGTCTTGGAAGGACAAACACAAGGACTGTGAGAATTTGGGCCCACTATAGGAGAGGATCTGGTTCGAGACCATCTTAACCTGAATGTACACAAGTCCATGGGACCTGAAGAAATCCATCTGAGGGTCCTGAAGGAGCTGGCAAATGAAGTTACTAAGCTACTGTCCATCATATTTGACAGATCATAGCAGTCAGGTGAAGTTCCTGACGACTTGAAAAAGGGAAATATAACCCCCATTTTCAAGAAGGGGAAAATGGATGACCCGGGGAATTACAGAGCAGTCAGTCTCACCTCTGGGCCTGGCAACATCTTGGAGCAGATTCTCCTGGCAGCTAAGGCACATGAAAAACAACAAGGTGCTTGGTGGCAGCCAGCATGGCTTCACTAGGGGGAAATCCTGCCTGACCAATTCTATGCCTTCTACGATGGGGCTACGGAACAGATGGACAGGGGTAGAGCAGTTGACGTCATCTACCTGGACTTGTGCAAAGCGTTCGACACTGTCCCACACAACATCCTTGTCTCTAAATTGGAGAGACATCAATTTGATAGGTGGGCACTTGGTGGATAAAGAACTGGCTGGATAGCCACACGCTGGAGACCAGTGATGAGTGGTGTCCTTCAGGGATTGGTGTTGGGACCAGTCTTGTTCAACATCTTTGTGGCTGCCATGGACAGTGGGATTGAGTGCTCCCTCAGCAAGTTTTCTGATGACACCAAGCTGTGTGGTTTGGTCAGAGCAATCCCAGGCACAGCTGCAGGTTTGGCAGAGAGAAGTGGCCCTTCAGAGAAGGACTTGGAGGTTGATGAGAAAACATGAGCTGGCAGTATGTGTTCGCAGCCCAGAAAGCCAAAGCATGACCAGCAGGTCAAAGGAGGTGATCCTGCCCCTCTGCTATCATGAGACCTCAGTTGGGGCATTGTGTACAATTCTGGGGTCCTCAACATAAGAAGGACATGGAACTGTTGGAACAAGTCCAGAGGAGTGCCACAAGGATGGTCAGGGGACTCGAGCACCTCCAATATTAATACAGTCTAGAGAAAGCTGAGGCTGTTCAACCTGGAGAAGAGAAGGTTGTGTAGAGACCTCATAGCACCCTTCCAGTGTCTGAAGGGGGGGCTACAGGGATGCTGGGGATGGACTCTTCATTAGGGACTGTAGTGACAGGACAAGGGGTAACAGGTTCAAAGGGGAAGTTTCGATTGGATATAAGGAAGAAATTCTTTCCTGTTAGGTGGTGAGANTGAAGGGGCCTATAGGGACGCAGGGGAGGGACTCTTCATTTGGGCCTTTAGGACTGTAGTGAGGGGACACGGGGTAACAGGTTCAAAGGGGAAGTTTCGATTGGATATAAGGAAGAAATTCTTTCCTGTTAGGTGGTGAGATGCTGGAATGGGTTGGCCAGGGAAGTTGTGCGTGCTCCATCCCTGCCCATGTTCAAGGCCAGGTTGGACAGAGCCTTGGGTGACATGGTTTAGTGTGAGGTGTCACTGCCCGTGGCAGGGGGGTTGAAACTAGGTTATCTTAAGGTCCTTTCCAATGCTAACTATTCCATGATTCTATATTGCAGAAATGAGCATTTTTACATGCTGGTATATAACTCTTAATTATTTCTTCCCTGCCCCAAACAGAATCAGTTGCAGAGAGAGTAAGGTGCAAGCAAAAAATGAAAAACCCCAGGAGACCTAAAAAATATTTTTACCTTTCTCAACAGATAACCAAATCATACCTCTTAAACCTGTCACACACATTTTGTCTTTTCCCCCTTCTAGTTTGCTGTTTGCAAAAATTCTGAGTGAAATCTCAGTCCTTATAAAGACAAGGGGAGTTTCACTGTTGCCTTCACCGGGCCAAGCTAACCATCACTGTTCCAAGACAAATACACCTCCAACTAATACAATAGCCACCCATATGCAAGAAACAAGCTGGGTTTTTATATACAAAACCTGACGCTCAGAGACCACAGCAAGCATTCACTATTTTGTTTAATGCAAATGGGATACAACCTAACTTCTTCACTCAATTCTGTGCTCTCCTAGGTATGAAAGAATTCATTTCTTGACAGAGACAGAAGGGATGAAACAACATCTAATTTGTCAATGATTGTCTCTGTGTGGGACCCATCATTCCCAACATTTCCTACCTCAAGCAAAATGCTGGATACAGTCTTTCTGGCTTTTTTATGCCTAGTTGAGGATGGATCCAGAGAAGAAGAAGAGATGAGCAATCTTTACAACAAGAAAAGCTGAGGCTCTTGCCCAAGAGAATGGACAAAAATATCCCAAGTGTGAAAACAAAAACCAACCAACAACCAAACCAAACCAAAACAAACAAACCCAACAAACAAACCAGCACAGTGACCAAAGAAGTGGAGCAGTATTTGTTTCTACTGATTCTGATTGTAATGTCCTACAAAGCAGATTCCTTCAACCATTTGTCAGAGTTTTCCATTTAAAATAACCTGCTATGTTGTGTTTATGAAATACTGGAATGTTACAGAGTTTAAATCTAAGCCATGCAACAATGCAAATTTTCTTTAATCTGTGCTCAAGGCCAGGTTGGATGGGGCTTGGAGCAACCTGGTCTAGTAGAAGGTGTCCCTGCCCATAGCAGGGGGTTGGAACTGGATGAGCTTTAAGGACACTTACAACTTAAAGCATTCTAGGAATCTGATAGCCATGACTGGCCTGGTAATAGACCTTCTCAGTAGCCAAGAAATACAAAGTCATCTTTCAAGAAATGCATCTGATATGTGCTTCTGTTCTTTTAACAAATTGTGTTTAAAAAGGAGACCCAACAAAAATTAAATCAGTACAAAATCCCTGCTGCAGTTTACTCCTGATTTACACCTACAACATGCCAGTGAGCAGTGGGAAGCAAACCCCTTTCCACCTGCCAAGCAGTGTGTTTTGATCACTCTCTTTTCTTAAGCTTCCTAACACTGGCACAGCATGACACCTCTCACTGCTGGTTTCTACTCCAGCAGAAAGACAGCAAATATTTCTGTGGTGAATACATTTGGGTGACTTATTTTCTCAGGTGAGGACCTGTTGTTGGGATCAGCCTCATCATCAAAAGACAATACCTGTCCGTGGGTTCTTGGAGTAGAACAACAACACATAATACCCTCTTATCATCAGCCAAATATAGCAGAATTGATGATGCATTGTAATATTGAAAATGTGTATTACAGCAAAGGTTCTTCTTCCAAAGGTAAGCATTTCCAAACTGGGAAAATTTCACATTTGAGTTTGATACTGTCAAAAATGTGTATCTGTGTTTAAAAAATATATAATCATTTGACTCTTTATCTTGTTGTTTCTGTCCTCTAGAAAAGTGTAATTCCATGGAAGTGGCAAGGAATGATCAATATTTAAGATTTTCTGAATGGGATTCTCAACAGCCTTTAAGCACAAGTCAAATCAGCTCAAATAAATCTGAGACTACCCTTTCAAATACCCATTAAAAAGTAATTCAGTAAGCTAATCTGACACTATCTTTTTATTTTCTGCCAGAAAGGGTGCTTTATTAATGTCAAGCCACCAAACTCAATAGACAAATCAAGGAATTGTCTAAAGAAATAATTAACTTTGAAACTACTGGTTATTCTAATGAAACACTGAGTTACTTTGTCTTTCAGTAGTAACACCTCCTATTTGTTGGGGTGATACAGTATTTTTAACATTATGTACATTCTAACTTCCAGCCAAGCTGTGCAGAGGTACCATTGTCCACAGAGTTTGAAGTACTCCACAAAACACATCTGTAGCGAAGATTCACGCAGAAACCAACAGTCAAAATGCAGATTTAAAGCCAGACTGGGGAGAAGAAATTCTTCTTGTGAGTATGCTGTAGATCAAGCAAATTAAAATCAATGATGTGACTGCTGACTGCACCATTTTCTGCCCAACAGAAGCTGCAAATTACATTATCCATTCATCTGGTACTTACAACTGAGTGTACATGACCTCACATAACACTTCTGTTTAGAAGACATCAAACCTGGGCAAGAGAAAACTCTGATAAGTACCTTGCAATCATCATGCTGGTCATATTCCCCGTGAGGATTGCTATAGTAACCAGACACGTACCATGGACTCTTTCAGCTTGGAACATTCTTTTCTTATGCCTTGAGTCTTTGTTCTAGGAGTAATTGTTACTTTATGTTTTATTTCAGACAAAGGAAGTTTTGTGTTCATTTGGCAAAGCAAAGATTACCAGAAATCAAATCTGCTATCAAGTTACAACACAAAGGAAAATTAGAATAAACATTTATGTCATGGGTTCTATAAAACAGAGTATCTTCACATGCACAAAGTGCAAGAGAAATGTGTCATATTTTCAGCAGAATGTAACAGAATAAAGAGCAATGATTGTTATCTCCACCCTTCTATTGCTAGGTATGGCTTTCATGTGCTTATAAAATATTCTGATCAAACTTCCACCTCTTGGATTTAATTTTTATACATATGTACTGACTGTCTCAAGATGAACTCGAAACAATCATTAGAAAGAATTAAGCTATTTCAGATTTCACATCCACATGCTTTGAATCAAAAAGCACAACAAAAGTAACAGGATTGCCAATGCTGGGGAAGTAGAACTGGAACTCAATCTGGGAACAGCACCAGTGGCATAGAAGGAAAAAGAAATGACACTGAGAGGTTGAAAGAGAGGATGCGGAGAGAGGAGTCCATACTTCCTAAAGCCTTGTGTTCTCCCAAACCTGGGGAAACATCAAGATCTATGATCAACACATGTTTTGAAACTCTTCAGATGACTTGCAAAGTGGCTCACACACAGAGCATACAGCTGCCATTATTACCAACAAGGAGCAAATGGTTGTCTACTATTCCAGAAGTAAGGAAAACTAAATAGCAGTGGTACTTATGTAATCTTAATTCAACCTGTATTGAGGCATTACATAGCCTAATCATATAATTCCAAATCTGTTATTTCACTAGAACCTCCTGGCTCAGTTTCGATGGGCACACTAAAGGATCATTCAGAGAGACAGAGTAAGGGCATCTCTTATCCCATTTGCAGATTATTATTTTAAAGAAATGGGAAGACATGGGTTTAGGGCACTGTAGGACTAGGAACAGGATCGTGGCTTCACAGCTAGGGCAACTGAACTTCACACCAGGTAGCATGATTCATGCTGCTATGTCTGGTCCTGGCATTGTACTTCGCACAAGCCAGATGCTTAGAAACAAGCTGTCTGCAGGGAAGGTTCTCATTTTCTGGATGCCTACCAGAGATCTTGCAGTCTTTTCTTTAAAGGGTTAAAAAAATCTCAGGCATAATCAAAGTCAAGAGGACAGTTAATAACTGGGGATCAGGGAGATGGAATATGCTTACTCTGAAAAACAGAAATCCTCATTTTCCTGAACTAAGGGTATAAACATAGTCAAAACTTTTGAACATAATTTCTCTCTCTCAGCATCCCATCTATTGAACAGGAGTAATTGTATCTCTTCACTCAACAGAAATGCAATGAAAATGAATTAATTCTTTTCCAGCATTCTGGATATTACTTTGATTGGGAAGGGGAGAGGTGAGGCTTTGAACAACCTATTGTAAACAAGGCCCAGGGCCATGAATCAAATTATGAGAAGAAAAAAGCTATTGAATAGCTGTTTGTTCAATGCTTGTCAATCTATTTTGGGCACCCAATATAGCAGAAGTCAGTGGAAAAAGTGTTATGGGCACGTGTAACTGAGGATCGTATACACATGACTAGGACAAACAAAGGTTGCAAAAGCATTGTCTACCTTGATACTCTCAGTCAGCTCCTTTAGGTGTAGATTTAAGTGTGTGTATACATATATATATTATATATATATATATGTATGAGTAAGGACTACAACTATAATACAGGATCAGAGTGTGAGACATTCTGATTTGACAGTTGCTGCCATTTTCAGTGATCTCATATCTTAGGTACATAGCTTCTACTTGTATATCAAATCCATCATTGGAAACCTTTTCAAACCAGGAAAGGTCCAGCAAGAGTTATTTCAGAAGGAAATGTTAATTAACAAAAACTATATATTCCACAGGCAAAATGGGGAACTGCAAGCTCTTCTGACTTAATCCCAACACTGACACCAGTTTCTTTGGCTTTTATTAATCATTACTAGAGCAAATCTCTGACAACCTAGGAGCTTACCAATGGACTCTGAAGCTACTGCATCAAGTTGTCCATCATACACCAGCCCTCAGGAAACACCACGCTGCCACAGGGAAATAACTAAACACATCCTATCATAAACTGATTCTGTAAATTCAAGAGAGAATTATTAGCACAGGACACAAGAGGAATTTGAGTCTACCCCAAAGCAATGGAAAGGACCCAGATGCCCAAGGCATTTGCTTACAGTGCTGAGCTCTGCATGGCATCGGAAATATCCAGCTAAGTCAGCTCTTTTTACTACTCTTCATGATTTTTCTTTATCATTATCACTATTATTAGTAGTAATTATTATTACTATCACAAGATAGATTCCTTCAAGCTATTCCACAGTCCTGCTTACCTGGGCCTAAGGGCAAGGAGAAAATACTGTGTAAGCCTTTGTGGTAAATGGAACTGCAAGCATTGGAGCACCCATTGCATGAGTTGCCCTCTAAGCCACAACCTCAAAGGCTAATACTGGAGGAGAAAATTCTCCTGTCTTAACTAAGGAAAACATGAAATATTAAGAAGGTGTCCCTGCCTCTGGCAGAGGGTTGGAAGTAGATAGCCTTTAATGTCCCTTCTAACTCAAACTAGACTATGATTTTATGACAAAACACCAAAATCCTGAATGACAACTCATCTGTGATTGTCTCCCCTAAACACTTCCCCTATTCTCAGCCTGACTACACTGGCATCTTTCTGAACCCCATTTTTTCCTGCCACAGTATTCCATTTGGAAGCATTTTAATCAAATACCTGGGACAACTTCTTGCTTGAGTGAATAAAACACTTCCTCTAACATTCAGAGAAAAACTGCGTGTCTATATATTTAGCAACAAAAACTGGAGTAACATTTAACAAAGAATTTATACTTCCTTTACTGTAGAAGGCCATTTCAGCACATCAATCTGATATTATTCTACTGAAAACACATCTGGTTAAAAAATACTTGCTCTGAAACTGTACCAACATATACTCAGTGAAATAGATGTGGGTTTTTTTTAAAAAACAAACAAACAAAAAACAAACAAACAAACAAAAAAAAAAAAAAAAACAAAAAAAAAAAAAAAAACAAAAAAAAAAAAAAAAACAAAAAAAAAAAAAAAAACAAAAAAAAAAAAAAAAACAAAAAAAAAAAAAAAAAAAAAACAACAAAAAAAAACCAACAAAAAAAAACCACAAAAAAATCCCCCAAAACTGTAAGCACTTCCCTTTTTTCACCCATACGTATCTTAACTTGAAAAAAAAAAAATAACCACTTTCTCAATATTAGGGAAAAAAAGATGTGCTTTTTGTATTCAGATAAAAGACATTTGGAGCAGAGATATAATTAGGTCCTTGGTTTTGCTCTTATGTGCTAGGCTGAAGATAGACTCATGCCTAGGCCATGGTGGGATTTTGTGCTGTTGTCACAAAATGTGACAGGCGAAGTTCCCCATGCTTCAGTCATCCAAAGTCAACAAAAAGATTCCACAGGTCTCAGGGGCTGCCCTGAGCTACATTGGCAAATTGCATGGAAGAAATTGAGTTTCAGATGGCCCTTTTAGGGCTCTGTCCTCAGCTGGGTACAATATTCAGTGAAGGTTCAAGGCAGTGAAGCATTTAATCACCTCTAAGAGCTTTTCTGTACTGTGACGATCTCAAGATGCATGCTGGAGTGGTGTAACTATGAAACAACCTCATACAGCAGCCTGCAAACTAATCTATCCTCCACATTAAAGTGTAAATCAAGGAAAAATCAGATCTGAATTGTCCTTTATTGCATCTAATTGCCTTTAAACAGTAAATCTTTTTAGGTCAAAATCCTCAAATATGGAAGAAACAAACACTTTTCATGCCTAGAGACAATGGACACTTACTAAACTGATCCTTATTTTATGATCCTACCATTTCTGTCAAAAAATGTAGTTACTGGCTAAGCTGCACTGGAGAAGCAGGACTTGCGCATGATATGTAAACTTCACAGACTGGTTTGGGTTGGAAGAGACCTTAAAGCTCATCCAGTTCCAACCCCCTGCCATGGGCAGGGGCACCTTGCACTAGATCAGGTTGCTCCAAGACCCATCCAACCTGGCCTTGAACACTGCCAGGGATGGGGCAGCCTCAGCTTCTCTGGGCACCCTGTGCAGGGCCTCACCAACCTCACAGGGAAGCATAAGTATTTCTTCTTGATGCCTAATCTCAATCTCCCCTCTGTCAGGTTAAAGCCATTCCCCCTTGTCCTATCACTATCAGCCCTTGTCCAAAGCCGCTCTTCAGGTTTCTTGTAGGCCCACTTTAGGCACTGGAAGCTGCTCTAATGTCTCCCTTGGGCCTTCTCCATTCTGAACAAGCCCAGCTCTCTCAGCCCATCTCCAGAGCAGAGATGCTCCAGCCCTTGCAGCATTTCCAAGGCCCCAGCTTGCCCAATTTGCGAGTAAATAAAATTTAAAAATCCTGTCAATGGTGAGTCAGTTTTTAACATTAGAACGTACTTTACAAGACAGAGCTCAATTTTTCAAGCTCACTGGAGAGACCATCTTTTCTAGCTGATACTTCCTACAAAGAAATTGCCAGTACGCTGAGTGTAGCAGCTGTACTCTGACAAATTCACCTTAAGGAGGTGGCATTTCTCTTATAACATGGCAATTAACACTTGCACAGCGAGTAACAGGATGGATCATTCTACCAATTTAAATAAATAAATAAATAAATAAATCAAGGAAAATGGCTACACTGGTTATTCTTTTACCTTAAAATAGGCCTTTCCTTCAGATGCTTCACTGTAAACAGCCCAAATACATTTAGAATCATAGAATACTTAGGGTTGGAAAGGACCTTAAGATCATCTAGTTCCAACCCCCCTGCCATAGGCAGGGACACCTCACACTAAACCACGCAAGGCATCCATTTGATCTTAGAATAAGTTTTCTGTTCATAATATCTTAGGCCACAGCTTATAAATGAATGCATTTATTTTTAACTCCCTGTGTCACTAGGGAAGCTCTGGCAGGGAAGAATCTCCAGAGTGCTGTTTACCCTGGAGCCAATCCTGTGGGATGGCTTTGGGGAGGCAGCCATGTCCAGAGCAGCCATTCACACATTAAAGTATAAAATAAAACAAATAAAGGAAGAATACCAACACTAATGCTGGAGAAATGTTAGTCTGACAAAGCTCTGGAAGCTCTGAAAAAGATGTAGGATGAATTTTTCCATAAGGAAACATGGTATAAAATCCAGATCAGAAAGTCACTACAAGTGGAGCCTGGAAGGGAAGAGGCCACCTGAGAAGAGAGAAGAGGCCAGCCTTATGGCATTATGCCAGGCACAGCTACAGGTTGGGCAGAGAAGAGATTCAGAGCAACCCAAGGAGAAGGACTTGAGGGTGGTGGTCGATGAGAACATGAACATGAGCCGGCTGCAGTGTGCGCTTGCAGCCCAGAAAGCAACCGTATCCTGGGCTGCATCCAAAGAAGCGTGACCAGCAGGTCGAGGGCGGTGATCCTGCCCCTCTGCTCTGCTCTCATGAGACCTCACCTGGAGCATTGGGTGCAGTTCTGGTGTCCTCAACATCAAAAGGACATGGAGCTGTTGGAACAAGTCCAGAGGAGGCCACAAGGATGATCAGGGACTGGAGCATCTCCTGTATGAAGACAGGCTGAGAGAGTTGGGGCTGTTCAGCCTGGAGAAGAGAAGGCTGCATGGAGACCTCAGAGCAGCCTTCCAGTATGTGAAGGAGGGCCTATAGGGATGCTGTGGATGGACACTTCATTAGGGACTGTAGTGACAGGACATGGGGTAACGGGTTCAAACTTAAACAGGAGAGGTTTAGATTGGATCTAAGGAAGAAATTCTTTCCTGTTAGGGTGCTGAGGCACTGGAATGGGTTGGCCAGGGAAGTTGTGAATGCTCCATTCCTGGTGGTGTTCAAGGCCAGGTTGGACAGAGCCTTGGGTTTCATGGTTTAGTGTGAGGTGTCCCTGCTTATGGCAGGGGGGGTGGAACTGGATGATCTTAAGGTCCTTTCCAACCCTAACTATTCTATGATTCTATGGGGACACTGCTGCTGCAACCACAGGGACTTCTGATACACTTGACTTTGAGACAAGAGGGTGGAAGATACTGATGCCAGTCCAAGCACAATGAGAAACCTTCCATAGGTACAAAGAAAACAGATGAAACAGAGGAAGAAAAACAGAAAATAAACCCAAAGACAGTTCTACCATTATAATTATAATTATAAAATACAATGAAGTTGATGAAATATATGAGTTGAACAGAATCCTGGAGTAAATCTAGTAAATGCTAAAGGAAGACATTTTGTCTATAAACTACAGTACTTCCTTACAGATCAACACCACACACACATAATTAGGGGAGAGAAAGCCTGAAATATTTGAACACAACTGAAGGATGGGAAAATGGGGAGCAAATACATTTGGACTGTAAATTTCAAGAGTAACTTCCACTGAAATAAGCAATGTACAGTTAGTATACATTTTGTTGCATTGCTATGACAGATGTTTATTAACAAGGGCTTCTTTCCTTCTTCACTAAAGTCGGGATTCTCAATTAAAGCAGATGGAATATCAAGTATTTTTAGCATCTCTTTCCTGGAAAACCAGCTACAATAGCTGGCAATTTTGAAACCCAATCTGATTCAACCCTCAGGGCTAATATAACAGTTGGGAAAATGGTTATTTTTAATTCTCTGTAACTGCAATTGCAAATTTTCGTTTTGGAAACAAAATCCACCTGCAGAATAATCTAGAAAAGGGAAACAAAATATTTCATGTAAAATAAATGGATGTGTTGTCCTGCAAAGACTTGAAAATACCTCCTACTGGCAGTGAAAATACTCATAAAATTTGGAATTTGAGACAGCAGCTGGCAAAAGTTAGCTACAGGAGAAGCAGTGTGGTTCATAGTTACGCTGCAAAACAAGGCACATAGTGGAAACCAAAGCTTTTCATTTCTTTTGTGATAAGCCTTTCATAGAAAGCTCAGCAGTATTTTTTTTTGCTGTGCTTTGAAACCTGTTATGAATTTCATACATTCATATTTGAAGGGTCTAAAACACACTTTAAAGCACAGGAGTCAACATGATATGGAAACCATCACAGAGCGGATAAGAAGGATCCTTTACTATGTGAAAACTTTAACAACATCCAGGTAGCACCCAGATTGTCCAAGCAGTTGCACTCCAAACACCTTTTTATTGCCTGGATGATTTGGGTTTGTTGGTTCCCTTTCTAGCAGTAAGTCAGAATCAGTTTCACTGCAGGATGCATCTTATCTTTTATAGGGCTTCCACTCTGTTCCACACACATTCTTGCTTTTTACCACATGGAATGAGAATCAAAACTTGGTACAAGAAAATGGCTTTCAATTCCATGCAAGCACCTACACAGAGAACAAACCTCAGCAGTTGTCAAACAAAGCGTTCACTTCCTAACAGAGGAGACAAACGTGATTGAATTGCACCAACAACTGTTTTTAGATTCTAAATACAGAAATATAGAATTTATCTGAAATATAAAGAAGGGAAATTAAAGAGATTAATGTGAAGCACATGGATTCTGGTTCAGCAGAAAAGCTTTCATTAATTTTTCACTTGATAATGTGGGATTTATTCCTGCCTAGCAGTATTTGTAATGTTAGAGAAACACTCAGTGTTTTGATGACATTTGAGAAATGCAGAAAGTAAATTTTGTAACTCTCTACTTAGTCTCATCCAAATGTTAGCACTGCTGTCATTGCCCTAAACCCAGATAACATACCCAAATGAAATAAAGGCTATGGTGAAAATGGCTAAAAGCATGATTTCTCAATATAGGATTCATATTATTTCATGTTTAAAACACAAAACATAAATCAGCTTGGATTTTAAGGTTTTAGCTTGTACTGATGTATCACTCTGGCTGTACATTAACATCAAAAGGCAAACCTAATAATCTCACACATGTTTTATAATATAGGACTAGAAGTGCTCACTTTAAAAAGTGTATATTTAAATAAAAAGTTCATTTGGGGGTACAACGATACTAAATATTGCCTTGGTGAAAGCCTTCATTTACAGCTTCTTTTAAGCAATCCCTGTGTTGAGTATGGTCCATAGTTGAACAGATCACAGATGAAGAAGGCCTGTATATTTTCTGTACTGTTGTGTATGATTTTAAGTTACATGATCTCAACAAAGCCAAGGACTAGTGTCCGATACAAGAGGAAAATTGAGTTTCAGGACCTTTCATTAGGAACACCTTAAGGAGGAGGACATTTAAATACAGATTAAAACATTACCATTATATATTTCTGTCTCACCTTAACAAACAGTAGGGTAACCACACCAAAGACCGATATCATTACTAATATTATCAGATATTACTGGTATCATTAGAGTCCTGGAATGAATTCATGCAAAAGCCACAGACAAGCCAGTTCTCCCACATCCAGCTCTGTATCAAACCAGGAGATGCTTTTTGTTGCTGTTGTAGTCTGAACCCAGCCAGGCAGCACGTTCACCCACTCAACCCCTCCTTCCTGCCCCCC